>JBBPCX010124881.1:0-19530 GCA_037974365.1 Hydrocynus forskahlii
TGTGTGTGTGTGTGTGTGTGTGTGTGTGTATACATATGCACACACACACACACACACACCCCTATATAATACGTGTATATATGTATACATGCATGTACATAGTGGACATATATGCAGGTA
The DNA here is from genome assembly GCA_037974365.1 of Hydrocynus forskahlii. NCBI lineage: Eukaryota > Metazoa > Chordata > Actinopteri > Characiformes > Alestidae > Hydrocynus > Hydrocynus forskahlii. Next base: position 121 of record JBBPCX010124881.1, read on the forward strand.
CACACTGGAGTGTCCTCAGTTGCTTGGCAGCAGACATTGACAGAAACAACTGCAACGTAACCACAAGCTACTGTTATCTCTGGTCTGCAACTTCAGCAGCTCTCAGTACACCTTTAGCACCGAGGCTCTGCTGACTGGTCAATAAACTGTACAGGTCAATACGATCAACAGGGACAATCAGAGCATGTGAAATGTGTAGATAATGACATATTGATGCTTAAGGCATCATACTATAAAACTGATCCACACATTTGCCTCCAAAAACTCTCGGTGCTGAAGAAGTCTTAAGCTGGAAAGTCCTGTCTTGACCTGAAGATGGCCTTTCAGCTCCAGCCGACTGTGGAGGAAGCGTGCCTGAAGCACAAACCACCAAACAGAACAAGCCCACAGAGGAAAAACAAACATTGCAGCTCTATCTACATCAGGTCAGGCTGGGCTTTGAGAGATGCCTCTTAACATGAACAGATTAAACTGCTGTGAGAAATATGGAGCACGCTGTAAGAGACGAGACCAAAAATAAATATTAATGTGGTTCAAACGGATTGTTCCTTCGGGACACTGATCAGAGCCAACAATCTACATCAGCAAAAAGTTTACGACCAACTAAAGAAGGGGAAGAAATCTTGGAAACAAGTCACATTTTCGATTTGTGTTTTGTATGTTGTGGTTATACCAAAAGCCTGTGTTTTGAATCAGTGATTATATTTATTGAACCATTATCTGCTCAAAATGTTCCATCTTGAGTAGTTTATTTGATGCACTAAACATGACTGGGCTTGTGGTCTTTCATTGTCTTTGTCAAATGACAAGATCATGTGATATTGTCAAGTCAAGCAAAGTAGGTTTTATAGTCATTTCTACCATATATTGTGTATATATGGTAGAGATGACTATAAAACCTACTTGCACAGTCAAACCCAACAATGTTCCTCCAGGATGATGGTGGAACACAAGCACAAAAACAGAAACACCACAAGATCACAAGTGCAGGCAGGACAGAAGGGGATGATGAGACAACATTTAGTGCAGTTGACAATAGCTATAGTACAAGCCTGGATAACTACAAAATTAGTATAGATACTGTTTTCTAGCAGCAGAGAGCTGCATGTGCAAAAATGCAGGACAGAGAGCTACGTATGATAAATAAAGTGGCTTATAGTCACACCACAGCACACAGAGGGAACAGTGTGATATTCGCTCTCTGCATTTAATCCATTCACCAAGTGAAGCAGTGGGGAGCCAGGAACACAGATCCCGGGGAACAGTGTGGAGGACGGTACCTTGTGCCACTAGCAGCCCTGGGATTCAAACCCACAGTCTTTCGATCTTAGGGACAACTCCCTAACCACTAGAGCACCAGCTGCTCCACAACAATGAATTGCATTTGTGAAAATAAATTAATTGTTACTGGGAAATAACTGATTACAGCACAACACGGCGCACACTGTGAAATTATTTCTCTGCATTTAACCCATTCAGCAAGTGAAGCAGTGGGCATCCAGGAACACAGCGCCCGGGGAGCAGTGTGTGGCAATAGTACCTTGCTCAGGGGCACCTCAGTGGTGCCACTAGCAGTCATGGGTTTCTGAGCAACTTTCTAATGACCAGACTGCCACTTGTTCCAAAATGTTCTCTGCATTTAACCCATTCACCAAGTGAAGCAGGGGGCAACCAGGAACACAGTACCCAGCAGTGTGTGGTACCTCATAAATGAACTGTATCAACACAGGGCCAACACCGTTTCATCCAGACTCCTCCTAACTCCAGGCAGCCTACCTCAGCTTCTTTGGGCGCCGTGCTGACAGCCTGCACCTCCAGGGAGCAGCTGGCCCGCTTCACCACCACATACAGAGGGTAATCCTTGGCCACCATGCTGCCGCTTGGGTCGGCTGAGGGAGGAGCGAACCGCCCGGCCACGGTGCCCGCCAGCTCTACGGAGATCCAGCGCCAGCGGAGAGGGCGCCGCGGAGCATCCCCGGGATCCTAGCGAGTGTGTGTGAGAGAGAGTGTGTGCGTGTGTGTGTGTGCGTGTGTGTGTGTGAGTATCAGAGTGTGAAAACCGTCTGCTCTCTCTTTTGGCAAACTCAACACTGACTGTTGAACTCCAGCTCTCTGTCTCTCGCTTGTGCCTCAGCTGTTCTTTTTTCTGTTTTTTTCAAACTTTCTGAGCTACGATTGGCCACTTCTTCCGAGTTCCGCCCCCTGTACTCCGATTGGCTAAGAGTTCACGAAGCAACGGCAAGGCATTCTAGAACAGATTTTAATACTGTCCAATCATATTGCAGGAGGGCGGGGTTTGTAGAAACGCGTGTTTGTAGAAACACGCGCCACTTAGCATTCCCAGCGTGTGTGTGTGTGTGTGAGAGAGAGAGAGAGAGACCGTATGAGGACATGTTTACTCTCTGCTCCCAAATTTAATACTGACTATAGAGAACCAACTCTCTCTCTAGTTTGCGACAGCTGTTTTTTTTTTCTTTTTTTGCAAACTTTCTGAGCTACGACTGGCCACTTTTTCACCCAAGCCCTTCCCCTTGTATTCTGATTGGCCACTTTTTTGTCCAGCCCCCACCCCCTGTCCTCAGATTGGCCAGTGCTTTCCCCAAGCCCCGCCCTCTATACTCCAATTGGCTAATGATTCCCGAAGTAACGGTGCAGCATTCTAACACGCCTCGCATGCCGATATACTACTTCTACTACTGTCCAATCATATTATAGAAGGGCGGGGTTTGTGGACAGCACTAGCCAATCGTAGCGCCCGTTTGTCGGAAAACGGGTGGGGGAAGAAACGTATTACGGGTGCGATGTGTAGGAATACAGGTGGGGGAGAGAACAACACGTGTGTGGTGGAGGAGAGTAGTTATATGTCTCCTGCTGGTAACGCAGCGTGTAAACTCATGGGAATCGTGAGGAGGGAAGAGGGGAGAAGAAGAGGGCGAATGCTTTTTCCTCCCAACAAGACATCCGACTCCCACAGAGACAAAACAGCCATTGCCAGCTTTTCTGCCTTGCATGCAACTTACACAGTGATGGAAATTCACTTTCTCTGCTCCTCCGCGGGCACTTTTTCTTCACCACAAAATGCTAACGTTTGGCACCGTTCCCTGCATTTGCCTTGGGCCTCAAAGCCACAAAAGGCCCACCAAGTATGTCTTCCTTATTATCCTTTCATAAGGTTTTTGTCAGTCTGGGTACTACCAGAAGAAATGCGTTCTGAAGCCCTTAATGATGGCTTCACTCCCAAAAAAGAGTAAACTTATTCATGTTACTAAAGTACATAGGCATATTTAACTTGAGGTTATTTTTATTATCTTTTTGTTTGGGCAGTTGGTAGCCTAGTGGTTAGGGAGTTGCCCCTGCGATCAGAGGGTTGTAGGTTCAAATTCCAGGACTGCTAGTAGCACCACTGAGGTACGCTTGAGAAAGGTAACGTCCCCACACTCTGGTCCCTGGGTGCTGTGTTCCTGCCCGCTGCTTCACTTGGTGAATGGGTTAAATGGAGAGAAAGAATGTGGTGTGTTCACATATGACAAATGGACACTTTTCAGACAAGATTCAAGTTTTCTGTTCATATAGTTGTATATTATACAGGAAAAAAAAACATCCACTGTAATGCACTAAGCAGTCACAAAGTCAGCAGTCACATCCATTATATGTTTTTATATAGAATGCACATTCGCTGAACATCTTGTTTGGATGTACTAATTGCCGCTTTGCATGAGATACAACATTTTACAAGTATGTTTTGGCACTGAAAAACATATAAATAAATGGCTTGGCTTCATAACAGTAGGATTAATGACCGATTTAATGTCAAATTGTTAAAGTACTTGATTAACATGGCCCTGCACAAACAGTAACCCAGCAACTCTGCATGCAGATGTGACTCTTTATTCCTGCCAGAATGATTGCATGCCAGTTTTACAGCAGCCGAAGAGCCGTGTTTGGACCAGAAACCACCGGCCCTGCCGTTTCCACTACTGCTAAACTGACACAGACTGTTTGGACTAGAACATACACACATACACACATGCACACATACACACAAATGTCTTCCTGCTGCAGAATTTAATGACTTCAGTGTGTGTGAGTTGGAAAGGAAAAATGAGAGAGAGAAAAAGAGACGTGTGTGTGTGTCTATCCATGCATGTCCCATTCCCTCTTTGTTCCCAGCAGCCACCTTGCCTCTGCCTTAGGGTCAAACTGGGAGCCGAGCCCAGCTCTGTGGCAGTCTACGATTTTATGATTCGCTAATTGTAGCAGGAGAGTGAAAAATAGACCCCTCCCACATCGACATGCACGGGAGCTAATTCTCCAGCCACCGGCGGCGGCAGGAAATTAGACCCAGCTTTAAGAGCCTTTGTTCTGGCCTAAGGTTGTTGCCATTGTGCAGCTATCAGGCCTGAGGAAGTTGCTGTTGCTGAAGGGGTGGGGGGGTTTGGGGTCAGGCCTGGGCAGCACGTTAACCGTAAACAAACACTCGGCTTTGACACTCATTCAGTGTCCTGCCCCATGGAAAAAAAAGGGGGGGGGGGTGCTATCTGGATTGTGCCCCAACACCCATTTGTCTTTTCCATCGCACGGCAACATACAGACACTTAACATAACATTCAGGTCTGGCTTTTTTACAGTTAACATAGGTTAAATACGCTGTTACTCAACCTGTGGGTTTGAATCCCAGGGCTGCTAGTGGAACCACTGAGGTACCCTTGAGCAAAGTACTGTCCCCACACACTGCTGTCCGCTGCTTCACTTGGTGAATGGGTTAATAGCAGAGAAAGAATTTCACATTGTTCACAGTGTGCTGTGGTGTGTTCACCTGTGACAAATTGACACGCTTGACTATGATGGGTTAATTCTGTGCCAGTTTGAATTCAACCAATCATGCAGCTCCCCGATCAACTACCCACAGATTCTGGGAGCACGACTCCCATCACCTCTAACGGCTCAGGACTTTCCATGCCAGAAAGCAGACAATGAGAATACAAGAAGTGCTTGGATCTGACCTGAGGACAAAAACAAATTATGGCTGTCTGGATTACTTCACTGGCTGTTTCTTGGGCAGATTCTGATTTAGCAATGCAAGTCAGGGAAACGCATGCAAATGTGAGGAAATGCAAGTAAACATAATAAATGCCCAGGCCAGCCAAGAACATTGTTTAAAGGAGACAAAGCAAACAAAGCTGCACTTTTCTTGCCATGCCATTATATTTCATGTGTCCATTACATACACGCCAGCTATTGAATGGGAACTACAAATGCTATACTGCCTTAAAAAGAGGGTTGGAAATGTTTATTTGGATTTACATTAATGTTAATATATGCCTTTATAAAGCACATACATGCTTACATGGCTTAAAGTTTTTCACACAATGCTACATCATAGTGGTGAACATGGTAAAAGTGTAACCATGTCACTTCCATGGTTACATTGGTATCGTTAATGACTGCATCAGCATCAGAGGCCTAATTCTATATAAAACCGATTAAGCCATTCACCTGACTCATATTTAAACTTGCTAACTTCCTATGTTTGGTCTTACTAAGAATCAGCTTCGTGGGTGCATTTTACCACAATGAAAAAAAGTCTTCTTCATAGAAGTGCTCTTGCAGTACTTGCTATTTTGCTGACTTCCACTGACAAAAAAGCTGTGAATGACAATTACATCCTCTGGCAGAGGTTTGGGTTCCGCACTGAATGCAGAATTCCTGCATCTCGGTTGAAGTCATTTCTCGGTTTCAGGTCTGTGGCTGAGAAAACAGCTGGCTGTGTTTGGGTTTTTTGAGTGTCTGTAAATGGACAGGTGGAAACTGAACACTAAGGCCTGAAAATAACACTGACAAAATGGACTGCTGGTGAATGCAGCACTTTAATGGAGAAAAAAGCAGGCTGTGTACCAAACACAGAGGTATGTTTAAGTGGGTGTTGGGTTGGTTTCAAGGCCCAGTATGCAAGCTTGTTGATGGCCATCTTATTTCACTCACACGTGAAAAGGATGCATGAAAGGTTGCTTCTGATTATGGCTTGTGCAAACATGTTTCATAAATCCCCAATGCATTTTATCATAGTGTGAAATGTATATATTCATCATGTGTCCAAAATCAGTAGTAGATTCAAGGGACACGCGATTACTATCCAGTAAAATAAGATGCCACAGGCAAACACGAGTTCGTCATGTGCAGTTGATGAACACCTCTGGGATGAAAGGGAGGGATAGATCTCCACTGAACAACCCTGACATGAGTTGGAGTGATGGATCTCCACTGAACACCTTCAGTATTTGTTGAAGTATTGGATCTCCACTGAACAGTTTTGGGATGAGTTAGAGTGATGAATCTCCACTGAACAGTTTTGGGATGAGTTGGAGTGATGGATCTTCACTGAACAGTTTTGGGATGAGTTAGAGTGATGAATCTCCACTGAACAGTTTTGGGATGAGTTGGAGTGATGGATCTTCACTGAACAGTTTTGGGATGAGTTGGAGTGATGAAACCCCATTGAACACATTTGCCTACATTTTGGTTTGTGGAGCAGTGCAATGAGTTTCACTGGGTAATAAAACTCTTTTGAACACCTTTGAGATGAGTTGGAGTGATGAAGCACTACAGACCTCCTTTAGGATGAGTTGGAGTGGAGTTTGTGATCCACAACTAATCATCAACTACAGCATCCGTACTTGATGCTCTTGTGGCTAGATGGAATCAAATGCGATGTTACAACATCTAGTGGGAAACCTTCTCAGAAAAGTAAAGGTGGAAGAAATGTTGTGGACAAGCAGTTGTTTGGAACTTTTGAACATATAAAACTAGATTTTGTCAAACTATCATTTTTATATTGTACATTCCACCTTTATATCTCAGTAGTTCTCAGTAACCTGACAAATGATAACAGGTTACACAAAGAGCATTTAATTAGAAGGTAGGTCACACTCTTCTGCTTTTTGCTCACAAGTGTGTGTGTGTGTGTGTGTGTGTGTGTGTGTGTGTGTTTGATCCAGAAAAAGATATGTGTGGGGGGCTGAAGAGGAAAAAGTGCTACTTAAGCATGTTAATTAAATATCCAGTGTGCAACAAACCATATTTAACTCTCTAAGATCACATTCATTTCCAGCAACATGTTCTGGTGAGTGTAAATTGAAACGTGTGCCACATTTGCATCAAGTTTAAGACCAAAAGCATTGGACCTCATTTCTATCATTAAATGGGTCAGCAAATGCAGTACTGCATCAGAGTCAGTGCTAATACATGGTACTCAGGATATTGATTAAAACAGAACAATTACAGCGTTTTCCCCTTCATCCCATTTGTAGTCACTCAGCCAAGACGTGCTCAGTCTCTTAAGTTTTCTTCTTTGCTTTTGTGCTAGCGCTATAAGGCTAATGTAGCAAATAAAAGCTACCGCATCTATTTGCACTGGACAAACTGCATGCCTCAGTCAGGATGAGTTGTTAAGTAATCTCAAGTAGACCTATTATGTGGTTTCTGACACTGTATGACATACTGTAATCTGTGAAGATTGACAAAGGTTACTTTGTCGGTCTTTACAGATTAGAAGGCTACTACTGTACTTGTGAAATATACTGTCTATTAGATACCAGTACGAAATTGTGGAAAACTGAGTGAACCTGAATTTGGAACAAACTGTTATTTGTGCCATGTACTACAGTAAAACAAACAAAAGAAGTACCAACATAAAATCAATAGTACATAGAGGCTGTATGTGAGGGGTATGCTTGACTTAATAGCGGTTTGTTGCTAGTAGCTTTAGTTTGTGGGACTGAGTTTGCTGCAATAGTCACAGAATGTATTCGGATGCTAATAAACATATTGTGGCATCCTATTGAGGACGCCATCCGTAGACTTTCAGCTGTACAAATTCATCAGTAAAGGGAAGTGCTGTGTTTGACCTCTATGGTAAACATTAGAAACAATACCAGTAGAGGGGGGAAACTGTTTTGTGTCTGAAAGTACCTGTGGATCAAGTGCTTAAACAGTGTGGACTTGGGTGGTCTTTCAGTCTAGATTGGAGTCCCTGTCCTATTTATATCTTTCAAAATGGAACAAATTACAAAACTGAAATCTTACGAAATGAAACAAATTACAAAATTGAAATCTTACAAAATAAGTGTTTTGTTCAAATGGCTGTCTGGTCGTATTTGTGGTACAAGTTTGTTTCCAAGTTGACTTGAATGCTTGAAATACGCATGGAGAACTCGAGTATGCATATGTTCCTCAAACAGCAACTGAACTGAGATACCACTGAGCGGGTTTCCATTCACCAACACCCACCCATCAGCACAACACAGCAATACTGGCGACATTATTAATCACATTACACATTTTGCTGAGGCATAACCTCCCACACGGACAGATACAAACTACTAAATCACTTGGTAACAGGGTTGACTGAGCTTTGTATTGGAGGAATATTAATACTTTACCATACATCTACAAAGCAAAGCAAGCTGGCTTTTGTATTTTAGAATTTTATACCACTTGCAAAGAGTGACAATGGTTTCTTATGTATGACAGTGAGTTGGCCAACAAGGGTTAGTCCAGGTCAGGATAAGACTGACTTCAGCTGGGGAGCTAATAAAAGCAGCAAACAATGCAAGAGGAAGTGACCTCAGCCATGCTGAAAATGATAACCTCCAGCTATCTGACACAAGTGAGGCTGCTGTGAGGCAACTCAGTTGTTTAAAGTACAGAAATAAAACTCCAAGACCCATTCCCAGCACAAACCAAAGTCTCTCAAGTGCTTCTTGTTAGCCTTCGAGTGCTTCTTGTGACCCTGTGAACTTCCTTTATTTACACATTGCACTACTAAATCTGTTCGCTTGGTGAACAAGTTCCATATGATTCAAAATGTTACCGTCTCTAACAAATTTCAGGTTAGACACCCACACATTTAAAACTTTCTTCGGTAGACTCTGATGCGAAGATAAGAATGAGTCAGCAACAAGCAATTGCAACACAGGATCACACCACTTAGTCATAGTTCATCATGGAACCCATAAAATATGCAGTGATCTGTGCTGTTCCATTGGAACTAGGGTTGCTTACCAAAAGTAGGCTCCAAATCAGAACCAACAAGAAATTAAAAAAATATTTAAAAATATATATAAAGTTCTGCTTATTGGTTTCCATACAATGCATATCTGCAAGGACATGCATGGCTTATCTGACAGGACGTGTTTTAGGGGAATGCATCATGCATCAATGTATTAATACATTTTTTTAATGTTTTAGTCAGCATTTTACTCCCATCACTAGTTTTCAAAATATTTGTCTTTCTTTTTTTTTTTTTAACCTGTATGGAATTGAAATGGGGAACTGATAAACAGAACCAGAATCGATAAATACCCAACGCTAATTGGAACCTACACTCTTAGAGGTAGTCTGGGACAATGTAAAGAACCTCTATAGAACTGGGGTGTTCAAATGAAGGGCTGGTGTTGAGCACAGTTTGTAGACTTCCCTGCTCATACCTGTTTCAACTCATCCGCTCACTGGCATGTTTAATGGGTTTAAGTAGAGAAATCAAACTTTTCTGGACACCTGTCCAAACGTTCTGTTGTTTCCATAAACATTTCAACTGATATTAAATTTAGTATCAGGTTCTTTGGCAAACCTGAAGTGGCTCTTCAGTGGCATTGCTCCTTTTTGACACCTTTTGGCACTGTCTGTAGCACAAGTTGGTTACTGACGCACACCTTTTCATTTATGGAGCCTTCAGATAAGGAGTTCATTGTCTGTCGTTACACGTGGCTTGAAGTTTGTTCTTTTTTAATGCTCGTGACTATCACTGCAAGAATAAAAGGAAATAATCAAAGAAAAGCAATTGTGGTCACCCAGGCACTCCATATTCATTATGTATAACAATGTGGGTTAAACACTGCTGTGTAATCTGAAACCTTTGTCACATGGGGCAAAAGATATGTTAGTGAATTATAAAGATGAGTCATTGCTGTTGTAACAATGCAGTCCGCAAAAGTGCGGGCACCCCTTGTCAAATGATGTGAAGTGCCTCTACAGAAAACACACTTTACCATTTATTGTCTGAATTTAATAAACTGACTAAAAACCCCACAAATTTGGTCTGCGCAAATGTTACAGCACATTTTATATTTTATGTATTTATTTAATTAGAATTTGTGCCCAAAAATGAACAAAACATGCATGTTTTAATTTCTCTGAAGAGAATGTGCACTTATTTTCACTGAGAAAATAAACACCTCATGTAATTTGACTGAAACTTCTGCATACGACGCCAAACCTCTGATACGGTGACTTTACAAGAGAAAGACAAAATTTCTTGTAATAACTTTCATTTATGTTAAATAACTTTCATTTATGTTACTGCAAAATTAGTTTTTAATGCTGGGCAACAATAAACATTTTAAATTGTGATTAATCGCGTGATTTTCTACGATTAATTGCGATTAATCACAGTGTTATACAAAAATACACTAAATGTATGAACTGTGCAAACTTAAAGGGAGCATTTTTCGGCAGGGTAGTGTGAATTGAAAGACTCTGCTGTCGCTTCGGCAGCATTCATTAGAACACCGCTGCCCACAATCACAACAGTATATCAGGCACCTTCCAAGCAGCAGCAAGTTTTCTTTTTTCTGAACAGGTACCAGCAGAAACATTTTTCTTTTATCAGGGAGCAGCAGAAGCAGTCAGCAGGTTCAGTAGCGAGTGTCCCTGTTAAAGTGAGGTGAAGCAGTCGAGAACAGAAAAACGAACTTTCAAAATAAGAGTAATTAAAAAAAAACTGTGTTAACACGCAATAAAATAACTGTCGGCGTTAACACGATAATAATATTTTTATATTTATTATTAATTATAATTTACTCCAAATGACCTTTTCTATAGGTCCATTCACCATTAAATGCTAAACTGTAGCTGATATAAAATACAACATTTTAATAGTAACACTAACTATCTCCAGTCTTACAGTTTTAATAAAACATGCATCTAATCAGTGTTCTTCAAGCCCTGATCATCTTCTCTACATGCTGACAGAAGCATACTGTCACTTATTGTGATCTGATTCATCACAATAACTATGGTGTTGTTTCCCAGACCTAAACGCACTCTGCTCGGCTCCCAAGTGTCCTGATAACCAGCTTAAATTGAATCAGGTGTGCCACAGCAGGGAAAACACTGTAGTGCACTCCAGGACAAGGCCTAGAGAATGCTGGCCTAAATACCATCATAAATCTGATCTTCCAAAGAGCAAAATACAGTTTATAAAACTATTGCAATCTGCCTTGTAACCAACATGCAAGTACAAGGGCTGCACATTATATCCTGGCAATACTGATGTTGCAAAAGGCACCACTGTGTTTTTTAATGTGAGCTGTGGGCATCCCTGACAGCTCCAGGAGCGTGTTTCTGTGAGTTTTATTGATAATTCAATTGAATGCATTGATTTATGTATTCATACTTGATTCACTGCTTTTGATACATCAGTTTACTTGATTTATCAAGTAAATTTATATTAAATGCATCATTTAATTCATCAAGTAAATCACTACATTTAATGCATTGATTTACTTAATTCATCAAGTAAATGTATGTTAAATGCACTGATTTATGTGATTCGTCAAGTAAATTTGTTAAATGCATTGATTTGCTTAATTCATCGAGTAAATTTACATTAAATGCTTTGATTTATTTAATTCATCAAGTAAATATCTACATTTAATACATTGATTTACTTGATTCATCAGGTAAATTTACATTAAATGCATTGATTTACTTGATTCATTGATTAAATCAATGCATTAAATGTACTTTGAATCAATTTCATGTTACCCTGCTAACTGTATTAAAAAGTCTGTCCATTCTTTTAAAACCAGTCGAAGCAAAACAGAAGGGAGAAAAGGTAGGAAAAAGTAGGTCAGCTGACTATCAGGTCAGTGAGAGATATGATGAAATTACATTATTCAGGTTCAATAGGGCTGCTAAAAGAAGACAGACGTCATTAGCTGCACCACTTGCTGATTGACTAATCAGCAGGAGCGTTCGAAGCTGTCTTGCTTTACCTTAAGCTTTGTTGGAACTTGAAAGAAGCTCTGAACTGCTTAAGCCTGCCAGAGAACCAGGCCGACCAGGTTATGCTGACGTTTTGTTCCTCTAAAAGGCAGAAAGAGAGCAGAGCAGACCTTTCATGTCGTGGAATAAAACCTCCCTGATGCTTCCCTGTGTCTCAGGGCCCTGATCTGCATCGGCCTCTACTGAGTCTCAGTCTTCTGCATGGAAATTGCAAAGACACTCCTGGAGACGAAAAAGGCCAGTGAACATCTGGTGCATCGAACCTTCAAAGGGAAAACGAGGGAAAGATATGCTCAATTGATTGGGTGTGAATTAATATGAACAGGGCCTGTGATGGTTTGAGAAGCCATTAAGGTTTCCTGTGGCATTCTACAAATGGACCATAAGTAAGACACTAACCTATGGAGGAAATGTTAAAGGGAATAAGATAATGAACAGTCACATTAAAAATGTAAAATGCAGTCAGTTTCATTGACATGGGCATCACATGACTGCTCAAATCTGAAAATAGGCCTAGACTGACAATGAACATGGCCTTGATCAAGAGTCGCCTGAGATCCAGTGTCTCTGACAACAAACAGAGATACGTCAGTGCTAAACGCTGCATTTAAAATCTTAAAGCATTGATTTATATCTCACAATGTTGATAAAATCGTGACCTCGAAGGGCTAAGGCGTGTGCAAGGACAAGGGCAGGGCAGAGGCAGAGATAAGAGTGGAACGAAAGGATCAGACAGAAAGACTGGTAGGCAAAAATATGGCTCAGTAATGTGGGCCATGTAGAGGTTAAGATTGATGTCTACTGACAGAGTTCGGCTTTGTACAGCTCCCTTCAAAGGGCAGTGTGAAATGGCACTGCTGCCTTTGCTGTGGTCTACAACCAAACATCAGTCGCTCTCAATCTAGGTCAGCAAAACTGACGCTTTAATCTCCTCTTCAGTCCTACCAGAATCAATTTTATTTGCTTCAACTATTACCTGAATGGGTGTTTTTCCAACACTTCATACCTTCATTACAGGTTCATGTATAGGTGCACAATGTACTATAAATGGACTAGTATTGGAACGCCTGACCGTTACACCAACAGGGACTTTACAGACATTGTATTCTAATACATAGACTTTAATATGGAGTTGGTCCCCCTTTACAGTTATAACAGCTTCCACTCCTCTTGGAAGACTTTCCACAAGATTTTGGAGTTTCTGTGGGAATTTGTGTCCATTCATTCTGTAGAGCATTTATGAGGTCATACATTTATGTTGGACAAGAAGTCCTGGCTCACAATCTCCGTTCCAGTTCATCCTAAAGGTGCTGGATGGGGTTGAGGTCAGGACTCTGTGTGGGCCAGTCAAGTTCTTCCACTCTGAACTCCTCCAGCCACGTCTTTATGGAGCTCGCTTTGTGCACTGGGACACAGTCATGCTGGAATTGAAAAGGTTCTTCCCCAAACTGTCCATAAAGTTGGAAACATGGAGCTGTCCAACATGTCTGGGTCTGCTTGATTTTTTACACTTGTGGCAATGGGTATGACTAAAACACCTGAATTCAATAATAGTTGTGTCCCAATACTTTGGTCTATATAGTGTAGGTGTACATCTACAAATTGAAGCCCACCTATTGGTGGGGAGGGGTGTTCTCACGTGTTCCCTCATTCAAAAACGTTAATTTTTTTAAAGTGCTACAATGGTTCTGGCGCTCATGCTGCTATGGCACAGAATTTTTTCCCCCAGTGTATCTCAGTAGCAGTGTTTCTGATGTGTAATTCTCTCCCAACAATTTATGGCTGGTCTTTTATCTCAAAACTGCGTCCATGAAGTTGTACCAGTGGACAGTTTTTCTGTCCGAGCCACTTTTGTTACAGTGGTCTTTTATTTTTTTATAGTCTTGTTATAGTCTCAGAGTTGTTTAGCCGTGCTATGAAATCCTAACCCAGCTAACCTGTTAGTGATGTTCTGGTTCACCTACAGATTTCTAACGGTATTAAAAAAAACCTCCTAATGAAATGTATTCACAAAACATTACAGTGCTTTTGCTTTGTCGATGTCCTAGTTATTAGTGTATCTTCATTGGGGGTTTTTTGGGTTTTTTTTTGCACAGACGTTATAAACAATGGCTTCTTTCCAAGTCTGTCTGTTGTCATGACAACATTTTGACCAATCAGAAATCAATAGTGTAGTCGACTCGGGTACGGCTCAGGTACGGATCGCTTTATTTGTAATGGAAAAACATTTGTTTGCAGTACGGCACGGTTCCTCGTGCCAGTGGGAAACTGTACTCCAGCAAGGTGGAACTATAAGCGATTTCTTAAGGAATAATTTTGAGTATTTTGTTAGATTTTGAGTTTGTTTCTCACTTAACTGAAAATAAATGAAGGAGGGGGATTGAGATCACAGGTCACTGGTTAATAAAACAGCATTTCAGGGCTTGAGTCAGCACAGAGGATCTGGGCTCTGTCCATTTAGCAGCGTAGAGTTTGGCACAACAAAGCCGGAACATATACATCAACCACAGGGGCCAATCTTTTGAAAAGAGGAGTTTCGCTTTAGATCACACTCCAGAATTAATGTGGGTTTCCTGTCACGACCTTGTAAAAGCAGAGATTCTATAAATCAAAACAACACTAGTTATAAATGAGCTAGCTACATTAGCTGCACTTGGAATAGTATGAAGTTCGGACAGCTTGGGGAAGGGAGGTAATAAAAGTCTCTTTCTGGAATTCGAGATTGAGCAGATACAACCTCATTATTTCAGTGAGGCTCAGGTTTAAAAGATAAAGAAAAAATGAAGGCTGAAAGCATATAGTTAGTGCATGTAATGTATTACTGTCTAGCTTCACACACACGCTGGACACTTAATTACAGACCTCTCTTGCTGGCGTGTAGCTCCCTCTTGCTGGCATCCACAGTCTCCAACTGTCATCCATGACCTTCATCAGTGGTCATTTTCTGACCACAGAGCTTCTCTTGGCTGAATTATTCTGGATTGTGCACCACTGCTGTGCCTCATTCTCTCACAGCAGCATGAGACACTGCCATGCCCCTACCATGTTAGTGTCTCTGCTGTACAGAGAACAGTCCCTCAACCAAATAATATCTAGTCAATCTGCAGTACAGAAATAATCAATGGGATAGGGAGGGGGAGTACCGACACACTGAGAAGCAACACATTTTAAGGTGGTAGATACAAAGTAGGGAGTAGGTGTTTCTAAATAAAGTGAACAGAGAATCCACTATTCAAATTTAAAACATTCTACGTGACAGAAATGTCAGGCTATTTAATTCTTAATTAAATGGAAATCATGCAAAATTTTTTGCTTAGAATTAAGATCACAATTCTTCAACATTTCAGTTTTGTAAAGAACTATATGTACATTTACTGACATTATAAATGTGCACTCATGCACCTTTATCATGAATAAATTGCTTTATATGGTGTTCAGTCAAAGACTAGTTGCTTAAATTAAGCAATGCTTACAGAGTTAAACTTTAGTTAGCATACTGCACGCTGTGAATTAATTCATTCATTCATTTTCTGTTACTCGTTAAATCCTTACTAGGATCATGGGTACCTAGAGCCTGCCCCAAGGCAGGGAATCACACTCACACACACACACACACACACACACACTCACACACACACCATTCGCTCACACACTAGTTCAATTTAAAATCCCCAATTTACCTGACACGCATGTCTTTGGACAGTGGGAGTAACCCAGAGACCCTGGAGGAAACCCGTGGCATCACAAAGAGAACATGCAAACTCCACACACACACACACACACACACACACACACACAAGACCAGGACCCCGATTCAAACCCCAACCTGGAGGTGTGAGGCAACAATACGCTGTGAATTACTGAATATAATATATTGAAACCACAGGATATCACAAACATAGCCGAAGCAGTGACACACCACTAGCACTAAACATGAAATACTGAGTGGGATGACCATGCTTCCCTTCCAGAATCATTAATGCGACACTCAGATATATGTAAATCTTGCTGCTTGTGGCCTCTGTGGGTACAGAAAGCACTGTGGTTACCTCATCTGGTCTAAAATCCCCGGGTATGGAAGTGATACTGCAGTCACAGTGCTTTAAGTCCTAAAGACTCCAGACCACCAGACCTGTTTGACCTCTTTGGACACCTACAAGTGCTCCCCACCCAAAACTATCACTCTACAGACACAAATTATACTTGGCTAACTATAGGCTCAATGATGGTTCAGTCTGTCAACTTCTGCTTCTTATATTGTTTGTCTTCTCCGTAGTGATATTCTTTCATTCTCCATCACTGTGCGGTGTTGACCAGAGGAGGTTGGGATCTCCGTTTGAGTCTTGGTTCCTTCTCAGGATTCTTCCTCCAGCTTTCATGGAGTTTTTCTTGCCTCGGTCGCCTCTGGCTTTAAAAGCCTCTGCCTTTAAAAAGCTTTACGTAAAACACCAAGGGTTAGTTTCTTTGATAAGGATTAGGTCTAGTCCTGGACTACACAGCATTCTGAACAGGGTTCTCCATTGAAAAGAATATGTAGTTCAAGACTAGGTATTAAACCTGGCTGTGAAAACCAACACTAATTGACAAAAACGGGTTCATTATTTTTGACTCTTTGTTTGACTATCACACTATACTGTGCTATTTTGTAGTGGTGTCAGAAAACACAATGGAACATATCTAGTACCTACAGTCCCACAGTGCACTGCTCAAGATGTCCAAACAATAATATGGTTTGGTTTGTCTTGGTATTTTATATATTTATGTGACCAAATATGCAGAGTGACAAAATTGTACAACATTAATATAAAAAAATTGTTGACATTAGTCCTGAATTTTGTTCCTTTTAGTAGATTCTGATACAGTCTGTACAGTCTGCGGAAGCACATCCTGATTTTGACACAATTTTTTGTGTAACCTTATGAATATGTACTTTTCCAATGAAAAACCAAATGACATATCAGCGCTGTCGCTACTGTTGGTGACACATCAATGAACTATGTGACCATTTGTCAACACACCACAGCACACAGTGTGAACAGAGTGAAATTCTTCCTCTGCATTTAACCCATTCACCATGTGAAGCCAGGAACGCAGCGCCCAGGGAGCAGTGTATGGGTGTACCTTTCTCAAGGTTACCTCAGTGGTGCCACAACCAGTCCTGGGATTCAAACCCAAGCCCCTTTGATCATGGAACCAACTCCCTAACCACTAGGCCACCAGCAGCCGACCCAAAGCAACCCCTGTGCATCACAACCAAGGTCCTGCTGGACCTTCAGTGGCTCAGAAGTGCAGTACTGATAAGGGAGGGGGGAGGTTCAGCTCAGTTCACCAGACTGCTGCATATAGTGTGACTGAAATGTCTGTAGATTGCTGGGCTGATGCTGAAGAGGAGTGTGTGCAGAGCTTCATTTAGAAAAAGGAGCTTACAGTCTGATAAGCTTTACTGCAGTGATGTCAATGAGCATCACATCTGTTAGTCAGGTCTGGCTGGAGAAAGAGAGAAAGCTCCCCATGAGACACACACACACACACACACACACACACACTCATACACACACTCTCTCTGACGGGCCTTGGGTGTTTACACTGCCGTCTGCTCCCCCCGGGGTGTGTGATGAGTAATGTGGTGAATCCCTTGCGCTCTCGCACGCTAACTCCTGACAGACATGCTGTGGACTGACACTCTACTAACCTGCCGCTTCCAACACAACTCTGCTCGTCCGGACTTAATGCCGATTCAGTTACACACACACCAAACACTATTTATTTACAAATCAGTACATTTATTCACAGCACATGCATAACTGTCACCATCGATTATGTTAGTAATTGAATAGTCTATTAAATTGCTTATTCTTGTGGTTAAGTAATCAGGGCTTGTTAAAAAAAAGACCAAACAAAAAAAGTGGACTTAACTGAACAATAACAAACCACACAGCCATGCCAGAACAGGCTGAAAGTTGTGGCACCCCTGGCCAAATGTTCATTGTTTTTGCTTCTCCATGTGAAAATAAGTACAAATCCTCTACACGATTACACCACCGGTTGGAAGTTTTTGCACAGACTGAGATTTTCTACATATTTATGTTATTCACTAAATTTTTACTGACTTTACTAACAAATACCTTTACAAATACCTTTATGTTCAATACTTGATTGCCTTTTATAACCAGAAAATGTCACAGTTTTCATACATCACTACTGACTTTTAAAACGCCACCTAATTTAATTATAATTATAATGTTGTTCACCAGGCAAGTGTGAGATATTTAACAAGCTATTAAGTGCTAAAACAGTGAACAAGTGCATTTAAAGTTAGAGAACAGTCTAGAATTGGACTCTGCATCACTACACAACCAGTTAATAGGAGTCAGACCTGCACTCTTACAGATTCTTTATATCTTATAAAGGAAACTTGTTTTATTTGACATATTGTCATTTATAGTTGTTCATTCAATAACTCCAATACTTGACAACAATAAAAATCTGTGAAAACTGTGAAATAAATGGATACATCATAAAAACTTTTCTTTGTCTATCTACAGAATAGATATCCACCTCTCTTACTGACCACAGCATTTTTGGTCATATCACACAGTAAATTTGTGGAGAGTATTTTCTGGAGACTTATTATATGTCATATGTTATATTGTCCTTGACTCTGTGTCTGTGTGTCTGTGCAGTTGTAGCATAAACATTTCCCCCAGGGATCGATAAAGGTTTCTGATTCTGATGAGAGAAGGAGAGACAACAACCTTTTTTCCAATTTTTCTACAGCTTTACTGACAAGCACCATACATATGGACTACCCAGTGAACTGTCTGTGTCTACATCATTTATTCAAGTTGCGTTTGGTAGGTAAATGGCTTTAGACTACTCCTCCTGACCCAAACAAGAAGGAGGGATGCACCTGAACACAGTTAATCCAACCTTAGACCCAAACCCTCTATTATATGTGGAGCAGGCTGCATGCCAACATGCAGCTACAGGCCAGTCACAACATGCAGCTTTCTTCAGCGTCGGCTATAGTAACGTGTCTTTGTTTTGTCTGCTTGAAGTCTAATCAACAAATCATTCTTATGATTTCTTTTCAAATGAGTCCAAATTTGATTTACTATTTCATAGTTAGAGTATTTCAGAGGTAAGATCTAACATAGTATAGCACATATTATAAAAGTAATAATTAAATTATTATAATTCTAACGTGTTGCATTTTCAAATTATAGCAAAATATATATTCAAATTATAGATTCAAATGAGTCAAAGTTTGATTAGTTTTTTTTCAGAGTTTAGAATAGAACATAAAATACCACATAACACACACACACACAGACACACCGATATATA
>JBBPCX010124947.1:0-19524 GCA_037974365.1 Hydrocynus forskahlii
AGCTGTCATCAGAGCAGTAGGTGATGTTTTCAGTATTAATCTACAATGTAGCCAATAATAAAAACAAAGGAAATCGTGGAATGAGAATGTGTGTCCAAACTTTTGACTGGTAGTGTACATCATTGAACATACATTATTACATCTATTATAGACATGTATAATCAGATATGATATACATAATGGCATATTATTATGACATAACGCGTTATAATGACCTAGAGTTACGAAGCATAAAGAAGCATCTTCAGATTTCTGTTTCCATTCACTAATACTGTGAACTGAGTCAGAATAAAGTTCCTCTAGAACAGTTCCTCTTTAATGGATGCACACACATTATCCTTCAGGGTTAGACTCGGTGTCAAAACATGACCGCTGCCGTTCGCTGAACCCCAGCCAAACAGGCTTTAGTCACATGGCCTACGTGAAGGGAAGTCTACACTCACGCACATTTTGACTCATTCGTACTTATTATTCATTCTTCCTTTCTTTCGCCTCTACTAATGACCTCTACTGTCCCTGAGACTTCGCTGTTATCATTTGTTTGGATTTTTTCCTGCTCGTCACGCTTGGTGAGATGCTAATAAATAAAGAGTCAGAATCACTCCTGACCACAGCAATGGTCCTAATCCAAACGTGTCATGAGCAATCGGTCAGCGGGCATTCCTGCTGATAGGAATATAAATCAGCGAGCCTAGGAGCATGCTCACTTTAGGTTTGAGCAGCTCAGTGTGGTGGAAAACAAACTATAGAAGCTGTAATAAACACGCAAAAGCAATGTTATAAGACCATGAAGGGTGGACTTCATCCAGGTGTTGTTTTTATCTGTTCTAATTTTTTTTATCAATTTCACTCTATTTAAAGATGTAATCTCAAAACGTCTATAGCATTTTGACTTTATATTACTGACCTCTCTAAAAGGCCAGGAGGCTTCATGTGTTATGAAACAGGACAGAGCAGCTGGCTAGCTGGCAAAAGACCAGAAGAGACCACTTGGTCAATGAATGGCTCGCCCTACATGGAACTCTCATATATTAGTAATAACATCCCAAAAAAGCCTGCACTGTGTCAGTGGTGGGTACTGAACCTAGCTGTGGACCAAATGTACACTTGAACCTGCAGTTCAGAAAGCAAGGTACACCAATGGCAGCTGGAGCGTAAACGTCCTGAAATTATCGATTACAACCACTCCAAAAACCTAAAAGTTAAGTGAGTCCAGTTAAGATAAGATAAACCTTTATTAGGCCCATAAGTGGGAAATTTACATTGTTAGGGCAGAAAGTGAACAGAACAAAGGTAAGAGCAGCAAAACAATACATTAAAAGCTATACCACAAAATAACATAAAATAAAAAGTACACTTTACAACTAATACAAAAAATATAAATATAGACATGTTTATGTGTCTTGAGTTTCTTTGTATTATTTGTTTCAGCTGACCAGTGTGCTCAGTTAAAGTGATGTTTCATTTTGATTGGTTTTATGTTTTGTATTTAGTTTGTTTTGTGTTGGACCTTAGTGTCGGTCCACCGTGATTCTAGCTTTGTTGTGTTTGCTCCTGTCTCCTTTGTTTACAGGCTAATTTACGTTTAGGCCCCCGCGCCTGTTTTCTTTGTTCAATAAAAGTTTGGAATGATGAATGATGGAAGTCTGCGTTTGTGCCTGCCTTCAGGAGGCGTGAAAGTATGCAAATATATGTGTATATGTAACCTATATATGTATGTACATATGTACAAAGTGGAACCATCTTCATCTGTGATCCGTTTGCTTGTAAATAGTGGGTGTGTATAAAAGGTCAGTGAGTTTCTGGGCTCCTGACAGACCCTTGCATCTTTCATCCAGTGCTGCACTGACGTTTTTTGGATTCTAAGTCATGGGGAAAGCAAAAGAATTGTCAAAGGATTTGCGGGAAAAGGTAGTTGAACTATAAAACAAGAAAGGGATATAAGAAAATATCAAAGGAATTGAGAAAGGAATTGAGTGTTCAAACTCTAATTAAGAAGTGGAAAATTAGGGATTCTGTTGAAACCAAACCACGGTCAGGTAGACCAACTAAAGTTTCAGCCACAACTTCCACAAGAGACTTTAAGCTGTCATTGATGTTAAAGGGGGCAATGCACGGTATGAAGAACTGGGGTATGTAAACTTTTGATCAGGGTCATTCATTTGAGTAGTAAACACAGTTGTTTGACAATAAATGGCTTCAGCCATTGTGTTATCATTCATATTCTCTGAAAAATGGTTAAGAAATCATAAGTTCTTCCAGGGTATGTAAACTTATGAGCACAACTGTATATATATATATATTGTGACAGGTCTGTTTAGTCTTTTAAAGCAGAGATGCCCAAACCTTTTTTGTGCCACGGACCAGTTTCATGTAAAACAATATTTTCACGGACCGGTACAGATACAACTGAAAACAAGGTGCGTTTGTTTTTTACTCATGTTTGTTAGCTTGTGGGCAAAATTTTTGGTGTACCGTATCACGTGACCGTTTTTTTCAAAATTAAAGGTCTTTCAGACTCTGATAACCAATAAAATATTATTTATTCTGTCTTTCTGTGCAGCCCGGTACCAAATGACTCACAGACCTATACCGACATGTTGGGCTGTGTTTAAAATGACTAACAAATAAAAAAGGTTGATTTAGGATTCGATTTGACTTTATTACCCCAGATTCAACCCAGTCAGTCAGTAAACATGGTGATGTCGGACCAATCTCTCCAGGCCTGATGTTCAAACATCCATGGGCTTAAGGGACATTTCCCTTCATATTGTGACATATTTCTGAGTGGAATGCACTTTATCTCAGTGAACAGTTAATATTATTTTTGGTGAACATTCCTTTCCTTGCCTGCTGATGCTGGTGTAATCAAAGCCCAGAAGACATTTTAGAGGCAGGGTGAAGTCAATACACTCAAAAGGAACAGGAACTTTCTCTTCTAAATGGTGCTTTTGTGCTTGATATCACCAGGGGCATGCACTGGGATGTTAAAAAAGGTCAGTTTTGACTATTAAAGACCATCTCAAGCTGGTCCCACTGGTCAGTGCGTGCCTGGAAGGCTCAGTGGTTTGGCAAGCAGAGCATGACAGCTGCTGAAAGAAGCTTTGAGTTTCGAATTTGCCCAGCTGGGTGTACTGATATCTAATGCCTTTTCACTCCCTGTCTCTACAGCTTCTGAAATGAGAAAGGCCTGTCTTGAGGCCTGACTCGTCAGAGCCTGTGCATTAGGGTGTTGATTTTTCAGGACCTGAATGATCAGTTCTCCAGGCCAACATGAGCTTGTCTGGAAGTGTTGAACGGGGCTAAAAAGAAATGATCAAGGAAACTGTGCATGTTTTGAACCCCACTAGATAGGTCCTACCTGGTGATCCTACCAACACTAAGAGGGTAAAGGCATACTCATGCTTCCTACGAGTAACAGCTGCTAACGTAACATTACTGGATGCTGAGCTTGGACAACACTAACCACCGATTTTGTTACATCAGATAACAGACGTGTTGTGCATGAGGGAGGGTCAGAACCCACACAGACAGAGCAAAGTCAGTTGTATTCTCTTGGACTCATTGATAATTAGTGTTTTCTGTTATCTTACTCAATTCTAACTTACATAGACTGGAATGAGGGCTGCTATGGTCAATTAGAGAAGTAATCGAGTGATCAAGCCGGCATAGACCAGCCAGAACAGAAAACACTATTTATCTATTGTGAACAAAGAATCTGTAACTACAAACGTACAGACATCTGTGTTAGATCTAATAGCACTACCTTGTGGAGAATGTTCTGACTTCTATACAGTGAATAGTGCTGTTGTGTTCAGTATATCAGTGAGTTCTTGTGGAAGTCCAGTATTACTGTAGTTTCATCAGAAACCTGGTTCGGCTCAATCTGTCTTTCATTAAATGAAATCAGGAGTTTCATGGCTGGAGTTTCACGGCTGGAGGAACTGAGGAGGAATCTGGAACCGAACTCACACAATAGCTCACACAATATCAACTACTTTTACAAACAAAACAAGTCTTACCATTTTCTTGTTTGTTTACATTTATTCTAATGCCAGCTTTGTTGGCAGAAAGACACATTATCATACAAATGACTTTAGACAATAGGTGATAAAGTTTTTCCATTTAATAATGACCTACTGCAAGATAGAAGCATTGCGGATGTCAGTTTTATTCATTCTGAGGGTTCTATAACTTTCTCATTCATTTTAATATCATCCAGAGCTCTGAACATTATTCTGGATCAGTGGAGGCTGAGGCTTCCTGACACAGGGGAAGCACAGGTGGCAATAATTCAATGAGGTGCTCATAAAACAGCATTCAGTGTTTGGAATCACACATCATATTCAGCAGTATTGTATATTCAGGGGCACAGACATTTCCATAGACCTCAGGATGGCTAGGAGTGTACCACGGTCACCAGACTGGCACAAATTGCTACATTTGCCAGGTCATTTGCATGTGACACAGCATTTTGTGATTACTTGGCAGACCGAAGAACTTTCGCTCAGAAAAAAGGGGGCAATAACTGTAGCTCCTGGCACAGGGCTCCTGTCCAGTATGATTAAAACAGCTCTTTGTATATCTGTCATATCTGTCACAGACACATCCAGGAGCTCTTAGACCCTTTTGACAGCGGCATGTAACCACTGTCCAAGCACTTGTGAGCGTTTGGTGATGGGCCAGTTTTGTGTAGACGAACTCATCCCCACCGACTCTACTGAACAATGTCCTGCATAATCTCACATAGTACAGGGTCCCAGACTAAGTGAACGCAGTCAATGCTTTTCTATCTTTTATTCGATAGGCCATCAGACCAAATAATTTTTTTCCGGCCCTGATTTTCCCTTCTTTTTATCAGCGTCACCTCCCACTATGTAAGGCCCCTGAGTGATCAGTGAGCTCATCATGTAAATGAGTCGAATTTTTTGGCCATTTTGTACATTTTTACATACCACGGTACACCTTGTTATCATTATTAACAAGTCTAGTTCCAGCCACAATCTGCAACACCTGAACTTTTTCAGAAGTCCCTGATTGGCTAGAGGATGGAGGCCGCATGCTAGAACAATTCAGGTTTGAGCTGAACATAGCAGGATCTCCAGGAGGAGGATTGGTGACCACTGTTCCAAAGTATAGTAGATGATTCACATGACACATGATATACAGTAAACCCTCGCTTATCACGGGGGTTACGTTCCAAGAGCACCTGCGTAGAGTGAAAAACCGTGTAGTTGTGATGTGGTAAAAAAAATGTCCAAAATGCGTATTTTTACAGCATAAACCCTAATGTACCCAAATATGCTCCCAAAACAGTTTAATTTAATTCTAAACTCATTAACCTTAAAGAAAATGTAAAGGAAAACCTGTATCTGTACTGTACAGTTTACACTGAACTCCTTCACTGCTGGAATGTAAATACCGATGTTACCCCTGTATAGACTGGACTGTAATTCATGCACGTGCATTTTCTTTGGTATGCGCTGTCATTTTCTTTGGTATAAGCAGGTAAATGCAGTAATAATTTAATTGAATTTACAGTAAAAAAAATACAGGGCTTTGAGAACAAAATGAAAAACCCGAGAACACTCGAGACGCTCCACGGGGGAAATTCTGGAGTGCAGCGTCACAGGGCAGCAGCCAATCAACAGCCGGGAGAAATAAATAACGTTCTCGGATTGGCTACTTTCAAACTTCCCGCCTCTGAGTACAGCATATTTAACCATCCCAAGATGCGCTTTCTTTGTGTTTTTCTCCACAGGACAAAAACATTTATAGTTATATTTTATATGAAAATGTCGCTGCATTTACGTTAATATTTATGTTACAAAATTAGTAAATTATATTTGTTTTAATAATTTAGCACTAAACTGCATGAAAACGTATATATTGACACAAAGATAGCTGTGAGGTCTGGGCCTCGTCCACCACGCTCCCCTCTTCCTCATGCTGGTTGTTTATGTTTGGGCGTGGTGCTTAGCAACCCAGCACGAGCACGGGGTGTGTGGTGGACGAGGCCCGGACGTCACAAAAGAAAAAAAATGCAGAGGATCTGCAGTTTCTGTGTTAGTGCAGGGGTTTCAACCAACAATTATTAGTTCGGTTCTCAGAAAAAATCTGTGATGGACTGAAACCGCAACTGCTGATCCGCGTTAAAGTGGGGGTTTATTGTACTAGAAAGAGTAAACACACACACACACACACACACATTCTCGCACACACATATCCACACACTGCTAGATCAAAACAGGGCTGTACGTAAACATTTAGAGCAGGTAGCACTGGTGCTAGAAATGTTGCAGGTGTTTAAACAGCACTGAGATAAAATAAACAACATAATTATACTTCTAAAAAGTGAGTGCAGTGGATATACAATGTTGAAAGTTTAACATTTTTGGCGAAATGTACAGATGTACAATGCGGTTTATCCACTCCGCAAGGCAGTGGCTCTGTTATTTCATGTATCTTGGAGAAGGTGGAGACCCACACTAGCAGGAGCTCATGAATGCATGCAAGGCTGGAGTCAGAAACAAGATGCTGTGGTTACAAACACCTGGATTTGATCTAAAGTCCTAGAACTAACTGCTAAGACACAGGTTTGGTGTCAAAAGTGGGTGGCAATGGTTTTGCAATGTTTAAAATAAAGACAAGTGACCCCATATAGTCACGCGTGAACACACCACAGTGTGAACAGTGTGAAATTCTTTCTCTTCATTTAACCCATTCACCAAGTGAAGCAGGGGCTGCCACCAATGAGGGGCGCCCGGGGAGCAGCGTGTGGGGACGGTACCTTGCTCAGGGGAATCTCAGTGGTGACACAAGCAGTGTTGCCTTGTGATTACAGGGGCAACTCCCTAACTACTAGCCCACCAGCTGCCCCCCAGTTTGGCCTTGTCACTGGGCACGAAATGACCCATCTCATCTGTAGTCACTCTGATTGTGTTGCCAAATCTCTTGTGTTTCAGTGCTGTTGGAACGGCTTGTTTAATTTGGGGCATGGTTGTGATGATAAGTTATGCAATGAGCTTATCTCCTGTGCATTGAGGCTTAAAATCTCTTTTTTGCTGTTTTGAGGGTTATGAAAACATCTAAGCCCAAAATTTATGCTGATAAACATGAGCCAATCAGCAAAGAAAATCATGCCAATACTGGGTCTCTGCTGTCGTATGTTCTAGTGCTAAGAGCGCTGGGCGGCCATGCAGACTCTGGTCAGGAAGCTGAAGCAGGCCGGGGCTGGACGGCACCTTCAGAATACAGATCACCACCCATGGTGTTTATAACGGACCCCCTGCTCATCAAAGGTATTCTTTGATTGCCTCTATATGAACTTGAAAGCAAAGGCTTAGCCACATATTATAGCTAGAAAATCACACATTTTTCTCCTCTAACCCCAAACAGATCAATCGAGACATATTCTGTGCTTTGCAGTGGAGCTAAAAGGCTACTGTGGCTAACAAATATAGAGGCTAACAAATAAAAAAGTGGCCATTTCTGTCACATATGAACACACCACAGCCCAGCACAGTGTGTGAAATACTTCTCTGCATTTAAAAGATTCACCTGAGTGAGGCAGCACTCAGGGAGCAGTGTGTGGAGACAATGTGTGGGGAGCAACGTGTGGGGATGGTACCTTGCTCAAAGGTAGCCTAGTGGTGACACTGGCAGTCCTGGGATTCAAACACACAACCTTCCGATCACGGGAGCAACTCCCTAAACCCCAGACCGCTATCTAGCACCTACACGCCTAAATCATCACACACTCAAATGGTGTCGGAAGTCTGTTAGAGATTCCTGAACAAACTGGCCTCCTCTAGAGCTGAGCAGAAGGACGATGTTTATCGTTATCATGATAAATGACCTCACAATACATCACAGTATGCTTTTCTGAACATATTGTTAATCCAGTCTTCTTTCAAAAGTTTTTAAAAATTTTTATCATGGTATATTTTTGCCATCATTCAGTAAACCATAACCAAATATTTTTTCCTGGCCCTGCTTTCTATCAGTGCCACCTATCAGTGACCTCCCACTTTGTAAGTCCGCCTATGCAAATGAGCGTCCTATGTAAATTAGCTGTCAGTGTTCCTATCAGTGATCCCCCCATGTAAACAAGGGGAATTTGTTTATTTGGCTCTGACATGTATGTGGAATAACGTGATAATTTTGAAATGTAATTATTACTATTGAAATTACACTCAATTACAGCCTATCACACACTTCACTTTTTTCCACTGTGCCTTTAGTGTGGTGGAAACCTTTAATTGCTGTTTTTCTTTTATTTCAGAATATCAACTTTTCGTATCTTTTTTTGGTTGTTTACAACATGGGCACCAGAGCATCGGAGCCGGCGTTTGGAGGGGAGCCACTCAAAGGCAGAGTTCAGCGGGTGTGAGGGGACTTTAATGATCCTGTGTGCTAGCCTGCATGTCTGCTGGTCACAGATGTGTGATAAGGATCTCACAGGCCGTCCAATGATCTTAGAGCACACACTGACGGTGCTCTGTAGCCAGTTTCTGTGCTGCATGCTGGTGGAATGGAACCTGCAGATGATGGAGAATGATATGACACTCTCTATGAAGGAGTAGTAAAAAGTCTGTAAGACATCTTTCCTGACTCCAAAGGAATTGGGCTTCCTAAGGAGGTATTGTTGTCTGTGTTGGATGAGAATTTCATGTACAAGACATGGTGAAATAAAAAGGGGCCTGTCTGAACACTCAACCAGGCACACAGTTTGCTATAAACCTCCATTTATTGTTACCTACATCAGCTGAGTAGCTCCAGTGCGAAACTAAAGAAACTTCAGGTACCAAGACAATGCGTGGCTGATGAGATGTGGGCAAATATGGGAGGGCGGTGGTTTTGGGATAGTTTAAATTAGCTTCCTGTAGCTCTTCCATGTGTGCTCATCACAGGGCACGCAGACAAAATAGCTGGGTCTCTGTTATCCCTGTTGCCGTTCAGAAAGCAGCCCTGTTAGCTATTCGTCTTCCGTGCTCTGCACCTGTGTCAGCACATTTGTCATCCCAACTACAGCTCATAACCAGCTCTGCAGCAGGGAACAGTTTAGACTAAGAATAACCTCGCACTCCACAGGAGGCTTCAGGAAGGAGTCGTATTCCGTCCCCGCTCTCCGGTAGGGCTCTAGTCATCCTTCCGCAGGAGGAGACATTAGAGAAGTTCTTCTGACCAGACATCAGATGGTGGTTCACCCTCAGCTCCCCTCAGAGCTTACCTAATGAGCCTTCCTGAGCATAATGAACCCTCATTACAAGGCAGAGCTCCACTGCCAGGCCGCTCTTCTCGACCTCGCCATCAGTTCCAGCTCATTGTTCCCAGGCCTTTCTTCTGCTGCTTCTTCTGGAATTTCCCAGACATTTGAGGCGAGCTGTGAGAAAAAAAGCCTGAGGCAAAGACAGTGTCAGCTTCACAGAGCGAGGGACGTCACTTTCCTGGCTGAGTAACAACAAAGAAGAGGCAGAAACAAGGTGCCTGGGAAATGTGAGTAAATCAACATATCATAGTTATACATTTATCATAGTTACTGAGATTTCACAATGCTTATGACTTGGTTAAAAGTATGTTTACGTCCCCTGAATTACTGAGTTTCTTTTTTTAACCACGGTGCTTTGCTAGCAGGTGCATGAAATCTCCATGTAGTAGAACACCTGTCCACCAATCAGCTTGTGAATTATCTGCTCTACTAGAGCTGCCCCAGCCAACTGTAAGTGCCATTGTTTCAATATGGAAACAACTTGGAGCAACAACAGCTCATCCACAGGTAGACCAAAAACGGAGAGTGCTGAATACTATAGTGGATATCCTGTTTTGTGTCACTCATAAAGTATAAGAGCTTCAAGAAATGGGTTTTTTACGTCCGAGCAGCTGCACACAAGCCTAACATCATTATGCCAAAGTGCCAGCTGGCACACCACCACTGGACTCTGGAGCAATTAAATCATATTCCCTGGAGTTATACTCACACATGACAGGCTGATGGATGAATTGGGAGAATGTTACCTACTGGACGATTATGTGCATTATTTTTGCTATAATGTGCAACAGTCTACCATGTGCAATATTGTGCAATGTTCTTATCGGGTGTTAAACATCATGATTATGTGCAGTTATCTTCCCATGTGCTATAGCATATGACGTTTTCTAAATGGGTGCTGAATCATTTCATTATATGCTATAGTCTTCATGTGCAATATCACTACTAATGTCAATATTACTTTTATTACTTAATATTTGTACTTATCTCTACTAATAACAAACTACCATTTGTGCTAGTAGATTTCAAACTACCATTTGTTCTGGTAGGTAACTGTGTTACCTATACATGTAGCATTTATACCCAGCATTTCTGTTTATTTTTATATTGAGTTTCTTTTTTTTCTGCAGATTTTTATATTTAGATTTTATTTAGACTTTATATTTTATATTGTTCTTGTCTCTGTGTCTCTGTGTGTCTTTGCAGTTATTACAAACGCAATTTCCTCCAGGATCAATAAAGTTTTCTGATTCTGATTCACAGTGCCAACAATAAGTTTGGCAGAGGAGGAATAATGGGCTGGGGCGAGTATTCAAGATTTGGGCTTGGCCTCTTAGTTCTATTGAAGGGTAATATAAGAGATATTTTACAGAGTTATATTCTTCTGACATTGTGTCAACATTTTGGGGAGGACCCTTTCCAGCATGACTGTGCCCCTGTGCACAAAGCAAGGTCCATAAAGACAAACTGGATGTGGAGGAGCACCAGTGGTCTTTATGGAGCCCTGACCTCAACCCAACTAAGTACCTCTGGGATAAACAGCTAGGGGTTATGTCAAGGGCACTTCAGCAGGGAGAGTGCTGTTCATGCACCTCCCACCACTCCAGCCAGTCCTGTCTCTACAAGTAATGAAACTGGCAACATTTCGGTCCCAAACTAGTTATTTTAACCTTTAGGCCATGGCTGCACCATGTGTGTGTGCATAAAGTGGGTTGGAGGCTAAATTGCCTCTAGGTGAGCCTGTATATTGTATATATCTGGGTGCCTGCCCTGCGATGGATAGGTGATCTCTCCAGGGTCCAGAACTATGCTCCCGGAACCCCCATGACCCAGGTTAGGATATGCAATTTCTCTGACATCATCCACATCCCCCACCCCCACTCACTGTCAGACCCAGAGTGACTTACTGTCCTCCAGCTGCCTTTTACCTCTCCTCGCTTTTATCATCCGATGAGCTCATTCCTCTTGTGAGGCTAAAACCCAGCTTCCAGACATCTTCCTTAAATGTATTTCAGAGGTGCATCTGCCCATCCTTCTTAGTCTCAGATTCCGAATTTCCTCCTGTTCTGCTGGTTTTTCCCAAACACAAAGTGCTCTGCTTTCTTTTCAGCCATTTTTCTGGCTTTTGCTTGTTTTTTTTGAGAATATGTATTTGACCTTCCCCCAGCTTGTTCTGTAGTGGTCTACTTTATAATCACGTGAATATTAGCAAGTAACTTTGCTAAAGGCTGCAAGTGATTAGGCTAATCAACAGACGCAGCTGACACTTGGCTCCCCTCGCAATACGTCCCAGAGGCCAGAACGAGTCCATCTGTCAAAATCTGAAGCAAAAGAGCTATTTTTAACCCTACTCTTTAAGGAGCAGCTGTTATTGCGATGGTCTTCACCATGTCTGTATTAAACAGAGCTTTTTAAGCGATGAAAAGTGGCTGAATGTGTTCTCTCAGCTCAGATTTTTTGAGGTCACAGTTTGGAAAACTCGATAAACTCAATAAAAATTGGAAAAAGATGAGTCTCGTCATCCTCCCGGAGACCTGTGGTCCAACCTCTGCCTTACGCACTGGAGCAAAGAGCTTTTTATAATTTATTGATATGCTCTTTGAAAGCCTATTAATTCATAAATAGTTTAATTATTTAATGAATTAAATTATTTATTAATTTGATAAATAATTTATTTAATATTGACAGTGATAAAATATGTATCAGTTAAGGGAAACAAAAATGCACATTATGTGTTTTAACTTTACTTAGAAATATGAGCCAAAAAGTATTTATGAATAAGCATAAACAAAGATATATTAAAAAAAACAACTCTTGATAAAAGTATTAAGATGATATATACATATGTAGGTATTTTGTACATATATGTAAATATACATATATGAGGCTTAAAATAAAAGAAAGTTAGAGTTGCAAAATAAATTAATTTCTCATACAAATTGCATGGGACCATTTCAAAGATGTTATAGTTGGTTTTACCCAGCAGTTATGGTGAAGCTGAAGAACTTTCCTGAAGCTCTCAGGCATGATGTTATTAAACACCTCTAAAATGGAAAAAGCAACAGAGCCCCAGAAAAAAAAAATCAGCATCCCTGTCTGTACAGCTGGTTCAATAAAATGTGGAAAGCCATAGTTAATGATTCTGGGACAAGACTTTTTACAAAGGATCTTTGTCAGAATGATGATATGGAGGGTAAGAGAGAAACCAGCAGTCCCTGGAAAAGAGTTCTATGGAAAAGTTTAGAAAAAGGAGGGTTGGTCCCAAGCACACCACACCCACAGTAAACAATAGTGGTGGGCGCATCATGATATGGGATGTCTGAATACTTTTTTCCCTTTTGGTTCACTTTGTATATTGATATGTACGTTTTGTTCATATTTATAAGTCCAAAGTCAAAAGACGTCACACGTTGGACAGTGTTTTAAATAACAAAAACAGCTGTTTCCTGTACATTAGGTTAAGATCCACTACAGTTTTAAGGAATCCTAGACTTTATCATCCATGCACAGCTAAAACAGCCTCCATAAAACACTAAAAACAGCCTCCATAAAACACTTAAAATCATAAAAACAGCCAGCAGTGCAGGTCAGCAGCAGGTGTTTGGGTGAGGACGGATAAAAGCAGAGATCAGTTCGCCCAGCAATATGGGCGGTAACCTGATGCTGACACTGTCTTCACTTTGTGTTCTTGGATGCGTTTGTGAACCACCAGAGCTCTGAAATATGACCTCCGCACTGAACTGGGAAACAGAAAGCCACAGACTGGTTCCATAAGAAACCCTGATCACGGAAGAGCACATGAACACATGGGACCCCTCAGGTGCCTTCGAGAGGTCAGGCCTGGCACCATTACTCACTCTGAGAGTCCGGACAGGCCACTGTGGTGGTTCGGGGCATTATGGCATGTCTTTATGTGTGGATGCTGTGTGTGTGTGTGTTTAGCGGAAGCACACACACACACACACACGCACACACACACACACACACACACACACACTTATCCTAACCTTCAGTCCTACAAATACTGTCCACATGTCTGTTCCTCATTACTGACATTTATCACATTTTTCTTTTTTAAAATAAGAATAATTAGTTTATAGACTAAGTTTTAAGACTATTAATGTATCATCACTGTCATAACAAGTGATGGATCTCCAAATATCAATTTTATGGGAGAAGAAAGCTTAGTTTATAATGGAAGTTATTCACTTTTGACCGTTTCTATCGGGCTGCTCGTCATGACAATTCTAACACTAATTCCAAATATATATATATATATACGCATATTAAACATCTGCTTACAATTTCAAAAATCATTCAGGTTTGTTTTTAGTAATTTAACTAGCAATCATGTTTGCATATCTGTGAAATAAATGACAAAAGTTAAGCCATTTTACTTCACTTTTTTTATTTTCAAGTATTTGTTTTGGATGCTTTGGATAGTAATCCTAATGCAGTTTGTTACAGAATTGAGCACTTAATTATATAATTACAGGTCATAATATTACTAGTAACAATAAAAAGAAGAAGAAGAAGAATCATCATCATCATTCTGTTTGTTTTGCAGAACTTCAAATGTTGCCTCAAATGTTGCTTTTCCAGCACACCAGCATAATGAGCATAATCTCTGTTCAGGATTAGCTCCCCTTCTAGTCACACACTGAGATCGGAAGGAAGCTCTGAGAGGAGAGAGCTCGTTCTCACTCCTAGGTTTTCATCATCATAGGGCTCTAGAGATTCTCTAGTCCATTTTTTTTCTTTTGCAAGCATTTGTAAGCCCACTGCCCACTTAAAACAAAACACTTTAACCCCCTAAATGCCCTGGAACCTTGAGAAGACAGAAGTGTGGGTTAAACACCTCAGTGCCACTGCCAGATCAGAATTATTATAACGAACAAAAAGGGGGTCCAGGGGAGCATAACTCTGAAGACCACTCTCTCAGGGTGGGTACCCTTAGCAAAAAGTAGTATACTTGTGTATAAGTATAGTGAGTATACGGACCATGTACGTGTAGTGTACAAGAAAGTATACTAATTTAATACTTCTTCTGACTAAATTGGAACATTTTTAAGTTTATAAAAGTATACTTTAAGCATACTTTATAAGGTCATATAAACATTCAAAACACACGTAGATGTGGTTTGGTGTCTGTACACCTGGTTCCAGTCACTACCACTGAACCATAAACCATTAGACATCAGGCCATTTAGAATAGCTTTGTTTATCAAACTCTGAATTATGCGATAATCCCCTTTACTATTGATGTTCTGCAGACACGTGACCGCATCAGTGACAAATAAAATACTTTTTCATTTGTTGACAGCTGTTTAAATATGTCAGTGCCATTATCAGTGGACGCTGGCTACCTGAATGGAGTCGACAAAAATCGATACTTTGAAAAGCTTTCTATGGCAGACTTAAAAACCGACCTGTATCTTCTCCCCCCGGAGATCTTTACAGATTTAACCAAACTGCCTTGCCTGCCCAACTTTACACCACACGATTTTAGTTGTTTTAATATTAATTAATATTTCAATCTTTTTAACAGCACTTTGTTAATTTCACGTATTAACCCTTTTTTTTTTTTAAATACTGGATTTTGACCTCAGTATTTCAAAAGCTTGTGGCTTAAAAGGGGTTAAAGATAGAGACTTACTGTAAATTAGAAAAATGTTGGGCATTTTGAAGTTTGAAGTGCTGTTTGAAGTGTCTGGGTGCTTGCACCGTGGAGCTTTGCTGCTCGGAAGGTCCGTGAGGGACAAAAGTAATGGGAGAGTGGGGCGAGGTGAATGTTTTTTGGCTAATAATTCCAGATTGCCGGGGCTATTACGGCAAACGAGGGGTCGTTGGAAAGGTCTCACCGAGCCCTATCTAACTGTGAAGATTGACGGGGATTGGTGCTTGCCCCGTGGAGCTATGCCGCTCGTAATGTCCTTTGACTGCCTCCGCACCAGTGACACGAGGCTCATTTCCACTGCTATTTACTCGAAACTTTGAACAGGAAGATGACGTAATTTTGGTCTTAAATCAAAGTACTACATGTCTGCTAACAAGTTATAGGGAATACAAATGCTATATTACATGATATTTGTAACTACAGTCTATTTTATTCATGACATCTTGTCGCAATTCTGCGACTTTGGCGCTTAGAGGGTTAAGTACATACAAAATATTACATGCATGACAAAATGTGTTAATAATAGAAACAGCACATCGCACAGCATGAAATAACCATTTTTATTATCTCAGTGAATCCCTGTTATCTCTTTTAAACTACTAAAACACTTTCCGTCTAAGACCGGAGGCTAATTAGTTTAAACAGCTGCTTTCCCATGAAAAACTATTGTTTTGTAAACAAACAACAGCATGCAAATTGCAGTTGTCATGGTGGCAACTATCTTTTGCATAGAATGAAGGAAAAAACAAAACAGCCTTGTTTCATAAGGTATTTAAAACCATTAGTGAGAAAGACCATGACTGATACTTTGAAAACGACTCAAAAGAGTGAGACCTGGTGGTTAAATCTAGGCTGTTTGTGGTGGTGGTGACTTTTAGGAAGGTTTCACCAACTGTGTCAGAAATTACTATTTTTGACTAAGGTTTGAGGTCATCTCAGTTATGGCACCAAAAATGGTCCCAGTATGTCCAAAACAAAAATATTCAGCTCTTTGTCTAGCGAATAAAAAATGATCTATTAAGTGGAGAACAATAGCTACAGCTGTGGCTTTAAAAGGCCACGCTGAGGAGGAAAATTCATTATGCTAGTGGAAGGCCAGCCTGGCTCAGACCTTTTGTTAATATGATTTATTGCCTGGACATTCATATTTTTTAAGGGGGGGCTTTGGGCCAGTTTCCTGGACATGGATGAAGTCTAATTTTGAACTAAACCCCAACGTCAAAGGTGATTCACTGCTGAACGTTCTTTGCCATCAGGGTTTAATATGATCCCTGCTGTTGGAGATGAATTTCTGCCAAAATAAATCAATATTAATGGTGTTATTGTAATGGTAATGAACAGAAAAATCTCTGTCAGCTGTAAACACAGCTCCATCAGCGGCGAACGAACAGTTGCAAATCCCTTGTTAAACTATGGCAAGGTGAGTTGTAACCTGTTCCTGCAGCAGATCTCCGGAGAGATTATGAAACTTCACACCTGAGCAGCCTCAGCATTATTCAAATCTGAAGTATTCAAAACAGGACGGCATGCAAATGAGCTCAGATCGTACAACACATTACTTGTTTAAGTAGGCTGTCCCAATTTCTCAACAAAGAACTACAATCATGGATTAAATGTATCTTCGCATTGAATCTGCAGTGGTAGCAGGTCCAAATTTTGCCTTTTGAGTTTAGATTTGGAGCTACGAGGCTAACGTCACTTACACTAGAAGTCAATAGTCACCCAAATCTTTTCTGTAAACACATCCCCAAAACACCTCTCTGCATCCAGCTCTTCATTAAGGAGGAGCACACTTGTGGGGGTGGTTTAGGATACAGTATGACTTACTGTGAGCTGGAATAATTAACTTCATCACTACAGGCAGCCATATCAAGGCAGACCAGATTCCCCTGTATTTAAAATGGGCACTAGATCAGCACTACCGCTCCTGAACTGGTTTGTGAAAACAGATCCCATTGTCTACAAAGGGCACCCCCACAGTGTTCAGCTACAGAGTGAAGTTTTATGTGGCACCAAAACTGCACCATTACTACCATCACTACTAAAAATTGTGATAATAAAGAAAAGATAATCAAATGAACATGTTGCACCCGTAGTGTCTACAGAATAGAATAGAATCTTAGAATAGCTTTATTTGAACTGGAGGCTACAATCGGTGCTTCTACAGCAACATATGGCTATTAATGCAATACTGCCCTTAACTGGACATTAATTCTTAAAATTAAGATTATAAAAATAGAAAAAGTTTCAGCAATTAATATTTGATTAGTCATTCAGAAACACCAAAAAATATTCAGGGCCTGTAAATTGGTATATTTACAGGCCCTAAATATTAACAGGCTATTAATACTTACCAAATTATTACATTGCCAGATTATTTTCTCCTTTTCTTTGCTTTATTTTGCCCATGACTCAGCATCTCTCCCTGTATTTTTCCAGGCTTGCTGCAGCTTTTTGTAAGGCTTTTGGGATGTGAAACATGCTGGCCACCTCCCCAGGTAACTGCAGCTCCCTGTGTCACTTGATGCTTGCGGCATGGATGGATTCTTTCTGTCTTCCAGTTACAAAAGCAGTCACCAGATGCATTTATATTGCTGTGTGTGTGTGCATGTACGTGCATGTACGTGCAAGTGCGCGTATGTGTGTGTGTGTGTGAATGGATCCCATAGAAGAGCTGCTGTAGCACAAACTGCTGAAAAGTTAATGCTGCACCGATAAAAAGGGGTCAGAACAGAGAGCAGCACAGCTTGCTACGTATTTGCTGACCCCTGTCCACCACTGAAAGCTACATTGGGCATATGAGCATCAGAATTGGACCATGAGGGATGGAAGAAGGTAGCTTGTTCTGACGAATCATGATTTCTTCTACATGATGTGGACAGCTGGTGTTTTTCTTTGACAGGTGTTTTTTAGGTGTACCTAGCCTGCAGTAACTTGGTTGAATAGAAGACATTGACTTAAGTACAACTTTACAGGTTTGAGGAGCATATGTGAACTATTTGAGCGCTGATGTATGTCATTCTGGATAAGAGCGTCAACTAATTGACATACATGTGTTTTGTCGAAACATGCTACCCATCGAGATGTGCTTCCATGCCTTTCTGTGCAGTTCCACTGTCTTGGGATTCAGTGCCACGCCCATAAATCTGTGCTACTTTGCGTTGGTCACTGGTTTATCTGTGCTATCTTGTGTCGGACACTGGTTTATTTGCCTTGTCGAAAAATGCTACCGTAGCGCAAATCAACAGCAGAGTCTATCAGTTCATTCTGGCCTATCGAAAAATGCTGCCTTGAAGTTTGTACAGTCATTTTGTCTAATGTATCATAGTATTTGCCAATTACTCATCATTGTCAGTGTTATAAACTGACTGTATAAACTGGTAGCTGTATAAAGTGTATAAACTTAAAGGGAGCATTTTTCGATAGGGTAGCAAAAATCATCAGAACACGGAGTGTGTGTGCATCACTTCCCCGGGGAAAAGATGGACCAGGATGTACTATGGATAGAGGGCGAGGTGGCAGAGGTAGTGTGAGGCTCTGGGTAATGATATGCTGGGAAACCCTGGGTCCCACATTCATGTAGTTGCTAATTTGACACATATCACCTGCCTCAACACTGTTGCAGATGAAGTCGAGCCCTTCAGGGTGACGGTATTCCCTAACAGCAGTGGCCTCTTTCAGCAGGATAATGCACCCTGCCATACTGCAAACACTTCAGGAATAGTTTGAGGAACATCGCAAAGAGCTCAGGGTGTTGAGTTGACATCCAAATGAACCAGATCTAAAACTCAATCAAACTGGTCAAACTAGTCTATGGAAGACCCACCTTATGACATACAGGACTTTAATACCACAGCACCTTCAGAAGTCCAGTGGAGTCCATGCCTCGATGGGCCAGACCTATTTTGGCAGCACGAGGTGGACCTACAGGTGTTTTTTATGGTTGGTTATGTAATGCATAGTTTTGTTACTTTGCTTTTAAAATGTACTACTACCTTTCATTCATTTAGTTAATGGGATGTTCACACTTGTCTGAACTGAAGAAGAAGTGTTTGGTTGTTTTGACCAATAGGCAGCATTACCTTTCTGTCTGCGTCTCAACACATCTGCAAGCTAATTGGATGTCTTCCATCACTCTATGCGACGGTGTGCCGAAGGCTGCAAATGGAGGCAGACA
Organism: Hydrocynus forskahlii; assembly: GCA_037974365.1. Classification (NCBI taxonomy): domain Eukaryota; kingdom Metazoa; phylum Chordata; class Actinopteri; order Characiformes; family Alestidae; genus Hydrocynus; species Hydrocynus forskahlii. The sequence goes on from JBBPCX010124947.1 coordinate 19,126, forward strand.
GCTCGCTCTCCTGGCGCGGGAGCCTTTAGTAATTGGGGAAATCGCTCTCATGTTTCGTCTGCTGGCTCAGCAGATCTGTGTCAAAGCTCCACCTGGGTTTAGGGTGTACGGGAATTATTCATGCCTGAGGTTCTTTATGTTCTCCACAACCTTCCTCTTTCCAGCACTCGCCATTCATACTGCTGCTTTGGATTTTTTTTTTGTGAAGTCTTGTATCAGCAGATCCTCTTATGTCACTTCATTTCAACACTGTGTTCATGTTTTGTGAGGATTTGCTTTCAAGGCCATTCCCACAGTGTCGGCACTGTGAGAAGAAAAATCTCTATTTTGTTCTGAAAGTAGAGAAATGGTCAATTACAATATTTAGATTAACCTCTCTCTCTCTCTCTCTCTCTCTAC
>JBBPCX010125037.1:0-19517 GCA_037974365.1 Hydrocynus forskahlii
AACCGCACCAACTAGGAAAACGAACTCTAGTGCGATTCAACCGAACTAAATGAGGCATGTGTGAAAGCACCCTTAAAAAGAGATTCAGTCTTCATCAGTCCACTGCTAAAAGCAATAGGTTGGCAAAGACTGAACACCTCTGAACAGTTTGAGACACTAAAGCAGATTTTTTTTTTTTTTGCTTTGGATGCCTCTGTCTTCCAAATCTGAAAACTGACTCTGAATTCCAAATCTGAAAACTGACTCTGAATTCCAAATCTGGAAACTGACTCTGAATTCCAAATGTAGAATCTGATTCTGCTCCGGAGTGTAACTGTTGGAAAAGTCAGCTATAAGTGTGATGATTTATACATAGAGTTGACCATAAGCAGTCACATGGAAACACCAGGTGAATACAGCTGTTTGATCAGATCACTGAGACAGATGGTAATACCAGATATAAAGTGTGTGGAGCTGATTCTTCTGTTCTTGGTAGCTGTGGTAATCACACACACACACATCTCCTTAAATTGTAGTCAGTGGTGTGTGTCTGTGTGTGTTGCAGAATGCAAGTGACCAAAAGACGGAAATGGAGAAACTAAAGGCAAAAATGGCTCAGGAGGTGGCCAAGATTGAGGAGCGAAAGGAGAAGATAGATGATGAACTGAAGGAAGTGCAGGTGAGCACTCAAAAAAGAGGAGTTCCAATTTTCCAAAATCCCCATAAGTCAGTATGTGAGAGTAAAGAAATCCAAGACTCTACAATGAACCACTTCACACAAAACCCAATCTGAGCCACAGTGGCGGTGAATGAAACCAGATGTCTCCAAATAATCATTTATTTTCTGTCATGCCTCAGTGAAGTGACATGTGTCTTCTGAGTGTTTAAATGGGATGCTAAAGATAGTAGCACTTCTGAATTAAATCAGTTTTGTTTAGGGACTATTTTGCCTCACGACACCCTGCATGTACCCCACAACAATGAATGGGTTTAGTTTTACGTTCAAAAGCTTCTCAGGACTCTGGTAAAACAACACAAAATAACTTTCTGCGAGGGAGCTTTTAGAGGCAGACGTCTGGTTCCGTTCACCACCTTTGTGGTCAATTGTCATTTGATGAGTTTCACTAGAATGGAGAGTTACACACCAGACCCACTCAGAACCACTCTGTTTACACAGAATTATGGAGGAATTTAAAAAAGTTAATGGAGTTCCTCTTTCTCTTTCAGAAACACACGTCTTCTAGCAGTAGGTTCAGTAGAAGAGTAGAAAGAACATGACATAAACAAGGATATTCACATTCAGAATGCATACATGTGCAGTGACTTATATAGATCTCTTTCTCTTCATTTTAGGGCACTATTACATAGTTCTCTTAGTGTCAGAATTGTAAAATTCAATTCTTCCACAGTAATTTTGAGGGCTCTACAGTTTCCACTCATAATGTATTAATCCTGTAGACCGGTGTTTCCAGCCCGGGTCCTGGAGCCCCTGTCCTGCACATTTTAGTGTTTTCATTGCTCATCCACTCCAAACCAGAAAAGGACTGTTAATGAGCTGATTTGGTTAATCAGGTGTGTTGGGAGCATGGAAAATCCTAAAATGTGCAGAACAGGGGTACCTCCTGGATCAGGGTGGGCAGTCTTATGTTTGTGTGTGTGTGTGTGTGTGTGTGTGTGTGTGTGTGTGTGTGTGTGTGTGTGTGTGTGTGTGTGTGTGTGTGTCTGTGTTTAGCCTCTTGTTGATGAAGCGAAGCAAGCGGTTGGGAACATTAAGCCAGAGTCTCTGTCGGAGATCCGCTCTCTGCGTATGCCGCCTGACGTAATCAGGGACATCCTGGAGGGAGTGCTGAGGCTCATGGGAATATTTGACACTTCCTGGGTCAGCATGAAGAGGTGAGAGAAAGAATATATATATATATACACATACACACACACACACACACACACACACACACACACACACAAAGAGAGAGAAAGTGAACGAGAGAGGGAGGAAAAGACAGACAGAGAGGGAGGGAGAGATAGTGAAAGCCAGAGTCAGATGGATTGGAAGGTTGGAAGGACGAATATTACTGTAATGATGTAGTTTTCTGCTAAAGGCCTGTAATGTGCATTTTAATTAGACTGTAATGAGAATGTAATTGTGCTCTGGTTTAAATGGCTCTGATTAAATGAAGCATCTTCAAAGCAGTGTTAGGGGATACACATATATTTTGTAACAGACTATGATTTGATTTCATTCATTTTATGGCTTAAATTTGTCATGACTGTGTGTGTGTGTTTGTGTGTGTGTGTGTGTGTGTGTGTGTGTGTCGCAGTTTTTTGGCTAAAAGGGGTGTGAGGGAGGATATTGCCACGTTTGATGTCCGAAACATTACGCATGAAATCCGGCAGAGTGTGGAGGAACTGCTGCACAGGAATAAGGCCTCTTTTGACCCAAAGGTAAATTCACATAACCTTCCATTGACTCGGTTACATTTGGGTAAGGGAGAATGTGAAATAATGAACTGAAGTGTGTGTGTGTGTGTGTCTGTGTGTGTGTGTTTGTTTGTGCTTCAGAATGCGAAGCGTGCGAGTGCGGCTGCTGCTCCGTTAGCTGCGTGGGTGAAGGCGAATGTCCAGTATTCTCACGTTCTGGAGAAAATACAGCCACTGGAGGCCGAACAGGCGGGACTGATGGAGTCAGCACACACTCACACATGTTCACACTTACACAAGCACTCACTCACTCACACACACGCACACATAGATACATATTTTCTGTAGTTCCCAAAATTAATTACAGGTTTATTTGAAGCAGTTATTGTAATTCTCTCCATCTCTTTCCTAGAAACCTGCGCAAGACAGAGAGTCGTAAGAATAAACTGGAAGCTCAGCTGAATTCTGTTGGGGAAAAAGTTCTGGAGCTGAAAGAAAAGTATTTTATTTATTTTAAAGATAATTGTTGGGTCACAAAAATATAAATCATTTTATTTTATTTTAAAACACATTTAATTAGACAGTTACTGTTTATATTTTGCGTAATTTATAGCATAAAAATTTTTAAAAGAATTCATAGAGATGTGTGTGCGTCCCAGGTTTCAGTGTCGTACGACTGAAGCTGCTAAGCTGGAGGCTGATGTAAGCAGAGCTCAGGAGACAATCAGTGCTGCAGAGAAACTCATACACCAACTAGATGGAGAACACATCCGCTGGAGTACACAGGTCAACACCACCTGACTTGTGTATATGTGCATGTGTGTGCATGTGTGCATATGTGTGGGCATAATTCCCATTTCCCCCCAGTTTTGTCATGTGCCCTTGCTGGGGATTGAACTTGCCAACTCCCAATGACAGAGTCAACTTTTTCACTACTCAGCTGCGCCACTTACTATGAAAAAATTACACAGAATACATAATAATAAGGAAACTATTTTGACAGTGGTTGGTTCTGACATTCTAAAAAATGTGCCTAATTTATACTGAATTATCGTTTAGGGGCATTTCTACTGAGCAATGCACATACAATAACAAGTCAAAGTGTACCCTAACATGACTGGCAATAAATATTTGCAATTGTGTCCTTCATTTTTTAATGTGTGCGTGTGTGTGTGTGTGTAGGTGGATGAGATCAGTGAGGAGTTGGGCACTCTTCCCAAACGAGTGCAGCTGGCAGCAGCTTTCATCACTTACCTGTCTGCTGCACCTGAGGACCAGCGCAGAGTCAAATTACACACCTGGATGGATAACTGTGGACTACAGAGTACTACTACTACTACTACTACTACTACTACTACTAGACGCACACACACACACTTGTTTTTCTTCAGTAAAAATAATATGTTATAATAATATACCTCATATGTATTATAAATATATAAAATTTGAATAAGTAATATTAATTTGTCTTTTGTGTTTGGCAGAATTTGATTTGCGTCACTTTCTATGTTCTGAGAGTGAGCAGTTGATTTGGAAGAGTGAAGGGTTACCTTCCGATGACTTGTCAATGGAGAATGCTCTCGTTATTTTACAGGTACACAAGACACGCACATGCGTGCGTGCACACACACACACACACACACACACACACACACACACACGCAACCTAAACAACCAAACCATAGCAGTAAATATAGTTTCTCTACTGTGCTGCAGACTTCATTAATAAGCATTTTAATGAGCGACACTGTTGGGGTGCAGTAATATGGGTGTGGCTACACAAATGAACCACATTGAGCAATTTACTAACCTACACGCACTCCCTCTCACTCATCATTTACTCACACTCACTCACGCACTCACTCACGCACTCACTGTCACACTCAACTTTTCACACTCCCACTCACTCACTCACTCTCTTACCCACCCTCTCACTCACACTTTCTCACTCACACTCTCTCACTCACTCACTCGCTTACTCAGTCCCCACTCCCCCACTCCTGCACTCACTCACTCATTCACTTTCATGCACACTTTCACTCACTCAAATGCTAATTCTCTTTATTTGTATCTGCATTTTGAATGATGTGTGTGTGTGTGTGTGTTTGTGTGTGTAGAGTTTTGTTTTTAACACATCAAGTGTGTCCAATTATTTGTTGTCTAATCATTTCATTAAATATTTTATAAGTCATTTATAATGTATCCATGTTCACTGTGCTCAGTCTGTGTGTGTTTGTGTGTGTGTGTGTGTGTGTGTGTGTGTGTGTGACATTGTCTGCTCTCACTCTCATGCTGCTTTCAGATCACTGCATTAAAGACTCGGGTAAGAACACACATTCTCCATGTCATACACTATAACATGTTCACTGGTGTGCTGAAGCACTGAGTGGTGTTTTACCAAGACATTATACTTCTGAGTTTTGTTTTTTTCTTTCAACCCCAAGTCTCAGTGACTTGGTGAGTACGTTGACAATGACAAACAGCAGACACTGGGAAGCATTCGCCTCAGACAAAAAATATAAACAAAACAGAGGCTTCCTCGGTGGATGTTATTCCTTTCATCCCCACTGTATCATTGCTACTGACAGCTGCAACACACTGCTGGGATGTTTTCAGCAAGGCGGGGTTAATGCCTCAGAGACCGGCAAGCATTCGCTGTGTTACTGCAACATACATAGTTTCTTACAAGCAGCTTTGACTGAGCCAGGACTGGCATGAATAGGCCCAGTGTGGCAATAGGAATGCCCAGTGCTGCTAACTTGGGCACAAAACATTAAGAGGATGCACTGAAAATTTAACCATCGCTACATTGGTTGTTACATTGGTTGTCTATTGTAAGCCACAGTACTTGAGAGTGGGCTGTTGGAATTTTTCTTCTGTATTTGTGAGCCCCTACATCAGTGTATGTGCTAGCATGTGCGAATGACCTTTTCACTTTATGCAAATTCGATTAAAGTGAGAGATCAGTGATGGACGAAAAGGGTACAAAATTCTAAGACCCAATGAGGCTGTGCTACATAATACTGCATTACATGGCAAACAAAAATTAACATAGTAAGCTATAGTTGAAGAGTGTGTTTGGTGCTCCACTTATCCCAGATGTCGTCGGCCAGTTGAGATGTATTTGGAGCTTCTTTATTTTAGAACTGGCGCTAATGAGGCTAATGTCGCTAATACTAGAAGTCAGTAGTCACTCAGATGTTTTTGCGTAAACACATTCTCAAAACTTCTCTGGAACCACTTAAACTGCATTCAGCTCTTTATTCAGTTGGAGAAAACTTGTGGTCTTGGTTTAGGACACCGTATGACTAACCTTATACCCAGAAATTTATTTTCTTCCAGTTGAGCATTTTGAGAAGAAAAGCACTTTCACGCTCACAGAGTGTACTTATTGTATTTTTCTTTCATTCTGTGTGTGTGTCTGTGTGTGTGTTTAGAGTGTGGCATGTCCTTTCCTGATAGACCCTTCCTCCCGTGCTACAGAGTGGTTACGCACTCACTTGAGGGAGCATCGGCTGGAAGTCATCAATCAACAGGTACACACACGCACACACATACCATAGAACTGGAGCATGACAGTGAAGATCCTACGGTTGTTATGGCACAGGTCTGGTTTGATTTTCTGTTGTGAGGTGAAAATTTGGTTTGAGAATTTTTCTGTGTTAAAATGTTCTCAGTTCTACTAATGTCTAACTCTGTTCTATACAGATCAGATAAATACAGGTTCTACAGAGTTCTCCCTCTGATATACACAGATCAGATAAATAAAGGTCCGACCTCTGTGCTTTAGAAACTTAAAAAAGACCAGTCTTTTGAGCATGAGTATGGTCACATCACATACCCCACCCCTCTTCTCACACACTGTATTCTGAAAGGCTTCTCCTAGGTGCCTGGTGCTTACCACTGAACCGGAAAATTAACCTTCCTTTGCTGTTTTAAGAAGAATGAATATGTCTTCAATTATCCACGCTCATTTATATACAGTCATAAATACACCAATAAATTAATCACATAGCAGTTTTAAGCACTTGCTGCTGTAAGTAGCCAGGTCCACAGGTAACCACTCTCTCTCTCTCTCTCTCTCTCTCTTTCTAATTTTCTCTCTCAGGACTCTAATTTTATCACAGTTTTGGAGTTAGCAGTGCGTTTTGGTAAAACATTGATTATTCAGGAAGTTGATGGAGTCGAGCCGGTACTTTACCCTCTACTACGCAGAGACCTGATTGCCCAGGGTGAGTACATACCTCCATTTATCCATCCAACTTTCTGTCCATTCATTCATCCACCTCATCTAGCTATTCATCTATCCAGACTTCCATTTGTCCATCTGTCCCCTATACATTCACCCGCATATCCATTGGTTTGCTCATACATTCATCCATCTGTTCATCGATTTATCCATTCTTCTGTCTGTCCATTTTTCCATCTGTGCATCCATCCATTTATCTAGTTTCTATCTGTCTGTCCAGCCATCCATTAATTTGTGCCTCTGCCCCTTTCTCCATCCGTCCATCCATCTATCCATCCATCAATCAGTTCAGTTATCCTTCATTAGTTTTGAATGTGTGTTTGAGGGTTTTTGTTTTTCAGGTCCTCGTTATGTGGTGCAGATTGGAGATAAAGTTGTTGATTACAATGAGGATTTCCGTCTGTTTCTGGCAACTCGTAACCCCAGCCCATTTATCCCCCCTGACACTGCATCTGTCATAACTGAAGTGAACTTCACGACCACGAGAGCAGGACTGCGGGGACAGGTAACACACACACACACACGCACGCTTGGTCACACATACAAGTCTGGCTGTATGTGTAAGGCTGGAGGGACTATGGTGTGTGTGTGCTCTCTCTTCCACTATTACCAAAGTGTAAAAATAGTGTGGATTTGTTCATTTCTGTGTGTGTGTGTGTGTGTGTGTGTGTGTGTGTGTGTGTGTGTGTGTGTGTGTGAACTTGTGCATGTGTGTGTGCAGCTGCTGGCGCTGACCATCCAGCATGAGAAGCCAGAGTTAGAGAGTGAGAAAACTAAACTCCTGCAGCAGGAAGAGGAGAAGAAGATTCAGCTCGCTCTGCTGGAAGAGTCGCTGTTAGAGGTACAGAACTACAACTCCCAACGTGCTGTCTGCTGATTCTGAACAACATGTCACTCCCTCTAATGAAAGTGATGAATAAAATGATTTTAGTAATCTCAGCGTCTGTAGTCAAGCCAAGACAAGTTGGCTCATTGTCATTTTAATCTCATACACAGTCCACAGTGAAATGAAACAATGTTCTTCCAGGGCCAAAGTGTGACACAAATAACAAAATCAGAACACCACAAGATTACTTAAGTGTAGGCAGGACAAAAGTAGACAAAGTGCAAAAGGAGCAACAATACAATATTACAGGATAATAAAACACGCAGTGCAGTTGACAATTCCAGCAGCAGTGCTGTAAGTGTGCAAAAATGCAAATATTGTGGTAGACAGCAATAAATAATTTATTGTGCAAACAATTCCCTGAGGGACTTCAGTCAAGAAGTTCAGGATCCAGCTTCACCTCCTGCATTTTCAGTTTTTCTATCAGATGCTGAGGAATAATGGTATTGAATTCTGAACTGAAGTTTGTGAGCAACGTTAGCTGCTACAGACTGAGCTTTTACATTAGCTGTTGCAGCTTTACCTGTGTGTGTGTGTGTGTGTGTGTGTGTGTGTGCAGACTCTGGCTACAGCACAAGGAAACATTCTGGAGAATAAAGAGCTGATAGAGTCTCTGAACCAGACGAAGGCGAGTAGCGCTCTGATCCATGAGTCTCTCTCAGAATCTCACAGACTGCAGACAGCCCTTGACCAGGTACGACTGTTTGTGTGGATGTGCCTTATTGCGGGCTGATATGTGTGATTTTGTTTAGCTTGCTCTTACACTGCAGTCTGACAGATGTCCTCTTGGGGGCAGCATTGCTACATCAGTTTAATCTCTCTCTCTCTCTCTCTCTCTCTCTCTCTCTCTCTCTCTCTCTCTCTCTCTCTCTCTCTCTTTCTCTCTCTCTCTGTAGGAGCGGGATGCGTATCTTCCTTTAGCAGAGAGGGCCAGTATGATGTATTTTGTAATAACTGATCTTTCCCGCATCAATAACATGTACTGCTTCAGTCTTGCCTCCTTCTTGCGCATCTTCCACCGTGCACTGCAAACCAAACAGGTGAAAGAACACTCACACACACATAAACACACACACATACACACGCACGCACACACACCTTGACTTTCTGAGCTGTATGGACATGTTACAAATCAGATCTTTCAGGGCTCCTTTGTCATGGCTGCAGCACATCTTACGACAGCTAACCTTATTTTATCTGAAAATATGCTTGGTGTGAATAGGCCTGAAAAATCAGGATGTCCACTCTGATTTTCTGGTTATTAGGTATACGTAGCCTGTAGCTGTGTTCATTGGCCATTTTATTAGAAACAACTGCCTTTTATATACCTTACAGATTGTAGTCCATCTGTTTCTGCACAGTTCACCAGCACAGTGGGACCACCATAAACCCCAATTGTTTGGATGGAGGGCCGATAAAACAGACAGGGATGAACCAATTATGAATTTGTACACTCAGTTCCGATTTTACTCAAGGCCTTTTTACCCCTGAGTATCATTGTAAACAAACACACGCATATTAATACTGCCTTTCACACTGAGTCTGAAACTGGTGCCCTGCTATGCGACATGATATCCTGAGCTTGAGTTTTCAAGCTGTATGGATGTGTTACAAATCAGACCATTCAGGACTCCTTTGTCATGGCTGCAGCACATCTTACAACACCAAACCATATTTCAGTCAAAAATATGCTTGGTGTGAATAGGCCTGAAAAATCTGATGTCTGTCTCAGTTACATGAATGAAATTAAGAGTTTCGTCACAAGAGGCCACTGGCAGTCGTGCACAATGAGTTTTGTAAAATTGCACTAAACCAGTGTGAGGCCTCGTCCACACGGACGTTTGAATCTTGGATAAATAAACGCGCTCAGAACGTTATAGGCGTTTTTGTAGCGTTTTGTATCTGCGCTTGATTGGTGTTACACTGACATTCGTCTGACACTGTTTAACGCCAGCCTGCAGCCCAATGTGTAGTTTTGGTTATTCACCTGTTGAGGCAGTAATTATTCTCTCCAGATTGTTTACGTGTTGGGATTTGTAGTTTTACATTTTCCTTCAAAACTTGATTTGTCGCGGTTCCCAGAACAATTGAATCATAAGACATATTCAGTCCTCCAGAACATCAACCGAAAGCCATGTAAACGCAGGACCAGCGTTTTCTTCGCGTTCGTCAGGATTTCGACAGAAATTGACGCCAAGAAAACATTGCATGCAGCGTTTTTTTTTTGACACCACACAAACACGCAGCTGACCGAGCTCCGGTGCTGAACGTCTGTGTGGATGCTGTGATTTGCTCCAATGAGCAGAAAACACAATCGGCGCTCAATCCGCACTCACCTGGCACCACGAACGCCCGAAAAACGCCTGATTCAGACGTTCGTGTGGACGAGGCCTTACCCTTACATTATTTACCTCATTCAATTATAGACAGATCGGCCAAAATTACATTAAACTCGGCCATTATGTAGGGGAGCAAAAATCTGCCAGCTCTGATCTTGGCAGATTCTGATCATACATCCGTGCTCACCACTCGTATCAGATGCTCTGTGTATGGGTGGGCAGAGTGTCAGAGACTGAGACAGACTGAATCAGTGTGTTTCTGATAAAATGTCCTGTCAGTGCAGGAGTGTACGGTAGAAGTTTCTAATAATGTGGACTATCTTTACAATTAGACACACAATGTCTGTGTGTGTGTGTGTGTGTGTGTGTGTGTGTGTTTGTGTTCACACGTGCAGGTGTGTAGGGTCTTCTTAATGTATGTAATGTATCTATGCACAACATCACATACCCTGTGTATGGATTTGTGTGTGTTTTATTTCTGTGTAAGTGTGTACAACATATGCAGTGTGTATCTTTGTGTGTGTTTCAGGAGAGTGACAGCACTGAGGTCAGGATAGCTGCGCTGGAGGCGTCTCTGAAGAGCATGGTGTATGAATACGTCTGCCGCTCACTCTTTAAGGTGAACACAAAAACACAAACACATACACATACACACGCACACACACACACACCCTTACACACGTGCGCTGTTTTTGGTCAGAGCCTCTTTTGACCTGCAAGGTGTGTGTATGTGTGTGTGTGTGTGTGTGTGTGGGAGTCTGTCGGTGATCTTTCACTTTTAGTGAAAGAGCAAAGAGCAGGAGAGAAATGAGAAAAAAGTATGCATTACAATTAGTTCGCAGCACCATGAAAAAGCACCTTATGTCATCCAAAGCTGAACAGTAAACATCCATATTATCCACAGCTGCCCAATCAGCGATCACGTCATCCACAGCTGTCCAGTCAGTATCAAAAAAGGCCAAATGTCATGTTGGGTATGTTTGCAGGACATTTAGAAAACATGCACTGTTAATTTGATATGTTCTGGCACTAAATTAGCTCCGTACTGTCTGTCTTCCATCCAACACACAGGAAACGTTAGTTTGGGCTGTTTTAGAACACCTAGAACACCCCACTGTACACACTTATCTCTTTCAGGTCCTGTTTACACCTGGCATTTACCTACGTGTTGAGGTCCAATCAAAATTTGGTAGCACTAAGTACAAGTGTGGACGGTGTGCAATGATCCGATCCCTCAGTCAGCCTTCGGATGCTGCCAAGTCTGACCAAATAACACTAAAACACCCTGTCGCATCCTCCACTGTTTCAAAGTACCACCCACATTGACAATGTAAGATGGACAACTCAGAACAATTGCAAGAGTGTTTGGAAATCGTCTGCTCTCAGAGTTAAGTGAATGAGGACATTTCAGTTTTAAAAACAGATGCAGTGGGACAGTGACACAGTAAAGGTGTGGAACTCCTCCCCCTGCGAGAATGATTTAAGAAATCCAATCACAAGTGGCCACTGGAGACTATTGGGAATGCCAGGTATAAACAACTTCACATTCCACGTGTCCCTCAGATCAGCTGAGACATTTGTTAGTGCCAGGAGTAAACAGGGCCCTCAGCCTCTACCTATTCTGTTTCTTTCCTTTTCTTTATGTGCATAAGGGAAACGAGAACATGGGATCTGACATCAAGTGGTGTGTATCATGTGTCCTAGAAAGGGAAGGAAAGTGTGTGTGTGTGTATGTATGTGTTCTCATGTGTGTGAGAGTGTTTTTTAAGAAGCCTTATAAGTGTGTTGTCAGCTGTGCTGGAGTATGTGTGTGTGTGTGTGTGTGTGTGTGTGTGTGTGTGTGTGTGTGTGTGTGTGTGTGTGTGTGTGTGTGTGTGTGTTGACAGATTCTCCTGTACTTCCTAGAATAGAGAGTGTTTGAAGATAAGTAGCACAGTCGCTCCTCGAGAGAGAGAGAACAGGAATCATGTAAAAATGAAGAGAGTGTCATGAAATTCTGAAAGCCTGTCTTTCTCACACACACACACACAGACATACACAACCGCAGCTTCTACATTTTGAACTGTCTCTTGGCTGCATCATAAATTGTCCCATTCTAGTAATTAAAATCTCAGCTGGTTCATTCACCATTGTAAACTAACCATGTGACTGTTAGAGACTGACCATCTGATTGCTATAGACTGACCATGTGACGGTTACAGGCTGACCATGTGGTTGTTACAGACCTACCATTTGGTCATTACAAACAGACCATGTGATTGTTACAGACTGACTGTGTGACTGTTACAGACTGACCATATGGCTGTTACAGACTGACCACATGACTGTTACAGAGTGACCATGTGATTATTACAGGTGGACCGTGTGATCATTACAGATTGCCCATGTGGCTGTTACAGATGACCATGTGACTGTAACAGACTGACCTTGTTATTGTTACAAACTAAACATGTTATAGTTATAGACTGATTATTACAAACTGATCTTGTGATTGTTACAGACTAAACATGTGATAGTTACAGATTGACCATGTTATTTTTACAGACTGACCATGTGTCTGAAAGTACTTTTGCACTGGTAGTTACAGACTGAGTCTGTGAATTAGCCAGTTTGGACCAAGCCTTTAAACTTTTATGTAATTCTTTAGTGAATGTGACCCGTTCTCACTAATAGTGATGTTTCTTCACAGGCAGATCAGCTAATGTTTGCGCTGCACTTTGTGAAGGGAATGCATTCCGAACTGTTCCAGGAGAACGTATGACCACTTACACTTTTATTAAAATGCATTACTGCGAGATATTATACTAAATGTTGCTTTTTGCTCAGATGTGTGTGTGTGTGTATTTCAGGAGTGGGATGCATTCTCTGGACTAATAGTAGCGGACATGGTCAGGAAAGCGGTATGTCTCTCTCTGTAGTCTTCTCTTAAAAGACAATAAAATTTAAACTCACTTCTATGAAAGAAAAGAGATTTCTAAAGGATCTCCATCCCCATAAATGAAAACTAAACTGCAGAAACAGTCCGTTATGAACTCATTGTTTTTGTTATGTCTTTAATGCCAGCTTTCATCTGCCCATTCCAGCAGTATTCAAGCCTGGACTGCTTTTTGAATGAGGAACAATACAGGGCAGCCAATCAGAACAGTGTTCATTTACATACGTCAGTCTTAAAGGCTCATTAACATAATATACCTGTAATATTACCTGTTTAATTCTGAGGAATGAAGAGAGGCTGGAGAATGATCATGACAGTTATTTTGGTAGAAAAGACTACATAAATGCCTTAGGTACACCACAGGAGAGAAATAAAATACAGAATAAATATAAGAGCTCTTTAAAATCTGTCTGCTCTTCTGCTCGTCTCTCCCACCTGCTGAAACTGTCTGCAGGACTCCCAGAAGTCCTTGCAAGAACAGATTCCTTCTTGGATTGATCAAGAGAGATTAACAGCTGTGGGATTACTCAAGGTAACACACACACACACACACACATATATACACATTCTGAGCTGCACTTTTTCAAGGTTGACGCTGGAGGTGGGAAGTTTTGCTGGACAAATCTTGGCTGTGATTGGATCATCATGTCATGTTTTTTAATGACCAGAACACCTCACCTCCAGTACTGCACTGCTTTTACACACACATTTTATAAAACAAAAAAGAAGGGAAGTAAAGAAACATTGGGTGTCCTAATCCAATCTGAAGGAGCCTATATGGGAGTGTGTAAATAGATCAGTGCCAAAATTGATGCTGCTGTCATACAGGTGCCAGTATACAGACAACCAGTGCAGACAACTAGTCGCAGGGAGGAGTGTTTACAGTGCAAACCAAAGTAACACAATGAATGGTGTAACACAATGAACAGTCATGCATTTTAAACTCACACAAATTGATACCGTAGTGGATAATACCAGTGCCTCACATACAGGAAAACTCCCCAACACTCGACTCCCCATCCAAGTAGAACACAGCAATAACTGGATTTGTGTAACTCCCCATCTCCAGACATCCAGACATCTTCAGCTGTGTCAGTGGGCCATGTCCCCCAATTTTGAGAACCATTGTTTGACAGTAAAGTAGTAGAGGAAAGTAGAACTGCTAAGTAAATTAAAACTATATGTAAAAAATAAAATGTAACATGTTATACTAAATCAGAGAGCCGTTGTCTAAGAAGCTGTGCCAGTTATCAGTATTGGTTTTGTTCACAGTGAGGTTATCAGCTGACAGTTTTTCATATCAGCCAGTGAATTCCACGTAATACATCCTTAATTAAGAACAAAGACTAAAGACTAGTGCCTCTGTGTGGCTCTTTTTAGACTACTTTTCCAGCACTGTGGCAGTCTCTGTGTCTGAACGATGCAGATCTCTGGCTGTCCTTCTCTCAGAGCTCCACCTGCGAGCAGGAAATCCCACCATCCATCACCAGGAAAATCTCTTTGTTTCAACAGGTAAACTTCCACGTTGCAAAGCTTTATACCTTTGTCAGAAAAAATGTAATTTCATCTCATTTAATATTCTTCATTTAATAATGTTGGCAAATAAAATGCTTCAAACAAGTATATAAATAATGTTATTTATATGTACATAATTTATAAAATTATATCATATTTTGAAATATTATCTCAAAATGAGAAACACTGGATATTGAGGCTACATTTCACTCTCTGAAATGAACATTTTCAGTGTATGCAGAAAACAGCAGAGTGTTTAGCACAGTGTACTTTGTGCTAACCGGCATTTCTAAACGTGGGCTTATTGACCGCTGTTTAAAACTCAGAATTCAACCTGGGCTGATACCCTGCATGTTACAAATTCAGCTGAACCTCAAGCTAATATGTAGGTATAAATATATTTGTGTGGCAGAGTGTGGCCAATACACTTCAATGACAGTATGCCTTTGAAATATATTAAACATAAGTGAACTCTTAATGTGATCTAGTTATGCATTTAGAGTTTGACCTATATTATTTTCACCAAAGTGACATAACTTCATGTATACACTTATTCATTAAAACACCTACAGAAACACATATGGAGCTAAGATTAAACAGGATTCTGTGTCTGATATCGGCACAGACCGTGGGCCGGTATCGGTCTGTGAGTCATTTGGTACTGGGCCGCACAGAAAGACAGAATTAAAAATATTTTATTGTCAAAATCTGAAAGGTCTTTTATTTTGAAAAAAAAAACGCTTGTCTCGGTCACATGAAATGGTACATCAAAAATTTAGCCCGCAAGCTAGCAAAAATGAGTGAAAAACAAATGCACTTTGTTTTTAGTTGCATCTCTACTGGTCCGTGAAAATACTGTTTTACATTAAACTGTTCCATGGCACAAAAACGTTTGGGGACTGCTGCTGTACAGCACAATTGTGTAACCCCTAATCGGCTACAGTCTGTACCTGCACACCTGTGTAGAGAAAGTACCAGGTGGGTGTTTCTAATAAAGTGGCCTGTGAGTGGAAGTACAAGATGGGTATTTCTAATAAAGTGGTCAGTTAATGGAAACACATGGTGGTTGTGTCTAATAAAGTGACCAGTGAGCGGAAGCACAATGTACTTGTAACTGTGTTTTGCTTTGGCTCCTCTGCAGGTGTTGGTGGTGCAGGCCCTCAGGCCGGACAGACTGCAAAGTGCCATGGCAACATTTGCCTCACATGCATTGGGTAAGGAGAGAGAAAAAGAAAGAGTAGTTGCTGTGTTTTTCTATTTGTTAAAACCATATAATCCACTCACATTTAATTCATATGCATATTAGTATTAAAACCACCTCACAGATTATGTTTTCCCCCACAGAAAAATTTATCTGTAGCTACTTCAGTAGAGCTTTATTTGAGTTACTGAATTATTTATGTACTTTAATAGTTCCATCCAGCGTGTGCCAAATTCCTTTGGATTTTCTATTTACGGGCAATTTAACCATTTTTTGCCTTTCTGATTATGCACATTTTTTAATGAAGTGGAGTCTTACTGGACAAATGTATTATCTTTTAGTTCGGGCTATTTAATCTTGTTGTATGTACAGCTGTGCTTATATGTGCCCATTTAGCTTAGCATGACAGTATTAGCTGCACACAAGCTAACACTGGCAGTAGCCTCCTGCAATTGTTCATGCAGCTTGTGGGTTCAGAGTGGTACCCTTTTTGCTTTAAAAGCCGTTTAAATACTGTAGTTGTGCAGGCTACAATCAGTCTCCAACAGAGCGGCATATAGTGCACTCCATGCTTAACTACTACAGAGGGGTCGAAGGATCAAACAAGGAAAATGTTCATTAAAAGTAGTGTTGTTAATAATTTATCATGAATTATCTTGTCTATTTTAGTCTAGAATTCTCAGCTGGTTTTAGATATATTTAAATAACCTCTCTCATCATTTAGTATTTCCCTGGCTGGTCGTTTGTAATGATGGAGTATTTACCCTCTGTAGGCGTGGTACAGCCGACAGCGGTGCACTCTCAGTTTAAGTGAAGGGCTGAGGCTAAATTCTGGCGCAATTTTTGTACCCAACATTTAACGATGCCCTTGACCTGCTGAAAGCTCTTGACACAGTCACACACACTCATACAGGGCTATTCTGTCCTCTTTTAACTCTTTCTCAGTTTCTTAAATTAATAGTCTGATAGACTACTTAATAGACTAATGTGCATCACACAATTAGGTTTATATTTCTGTGTGAACCAGATTTTGTTTTAGGAATGAATTGATTATTTAAATAGTGTTGACTTTAATGCAGTTATGCTGCTTATATGGGCAGAGAGGAATATGTGTTTATAAGTAAACGCTGGAGGCCGTGCTACTTTAACTGCTCTGTGATCAACTGCTCTGACCGCTCCCACTTTGAGAAATAAATTCCAGTGCTAACTCAATGTGGCTAATCACAGGCTAATTGATAGTCTGCCCTTGAAGCGAATGTTTCGCATACTAAACCAATTTGTTCATAAACAAGTCATTTTATTTGCTAATTAGGCTATTAATTCAATCAGGGTACAGAATATGATTCTGATGGCAGCAATCCTGCTGCGCTATCAATAGTGGGTGTGTGCATGTGTGCACGTGTGCACGTGTGTGTGTGTGTGTGTGTGTTACTTCCAGGTTGAATAATGTCATTCCATTAGTTCTGGCATCCACAAGTTCATGCACATGGCTGTATGGGACTCACAGCATCTGCCCGTCATGCCCGCCAAACCTTGTCAATATAAATTAATGTTATATGTAATCCTTTATCAATACATTTTAAATTATATACAATTTAAACGAATTATAAGTTAATATGTTCCTCAGCGCTGTGTACATTCTTTGTCTTTGAGATCCTTGAAGTTTTAGCTTAGCTAGATATAAATTCTGAGTTAGCACGGATAGCTATATTAACCATAAGTGATATAGCAGAACTGCATTTATGTTTAAGGGCCCTCTGCAACTTATTTGAAGGTCCTCATTGCTTTACTCATTTTTATAAAAAAAAATAAAGTAATATATTCAAAGGGAACACACAAAATGGTAGTTATTTACTGCACGAGAAATAAAATAACTACTCTTCCTGTAGAGTTAATAAAAAAAAATAAGACGTGTGTTTTACAGTTTGTGTTTCAGCTTTCTTTCAAGTCTAAGCGACTGCATATAGAGCGTATAGCACATGATGGCCCAGGTTTATGGAGCTATAAGAAATGGTGTTTAAAAATTAAGCCAGCCAGCCAGTTAATTTTGAACTATAACTTTTTCAGTAAAAAAAAATATTAAGCAGATTTAAAAGCTTAAGCAGCGTAAACTCATTATTACATAATACCATATTTGTTTGTGATCAAAGGCTTTTGTTCTTGTACACCTGTACACTGAGCATAGCATCATGTTAAAGTTTCAGCATTTGTTTTTTTCCTTTCATAGCTCAGAATGAGGTAATATAGCATCATCAACAGGCCTTCATTTTCCCTGTGGTGCTCCAGGCTTCTGTGGTTTGGGATGCGATTTTTGGGTAGAGATGTTGCCCCTCAGAGTGATGACACGAGGGAAATGAATCGTGTGAAGGTGAACAGGCAGATTTAATTCCTCGTCTGATTAGGGGCTAATGAATCAGCCTTGTCGGATCAGGACCAGCTGTCACTAGGTGCAAACCACAAACACAGGGAGACAGAGATGGCCGAAGCCATTGATGCTCCTTTAAAGATTCAATAAATCAAGAGCTCCAGTATTAACTATATTGGAAAATGCAGTGTGTGATTGCATAGTTGCTATAAACCTTGTGTTTGGAGACACCCAAACATTGGTTTTATCCGCAAAAAATCTAGTAGCGTCGCAGATTCAGACTGGCACCTGTTTTGATTCTTTTCATTCAGTGCCCTGCGTTTTACCTCTGAACCACAGAGAGGGCGTTAATTCGCTGGCTCTTACCTTTTATGGCTAGGCGTTTATGGTTAAGGATAGCTGAAGCCATAGCCACATTCACAGGCTGATTATGTTTAATTAAACCATTTAAACCAGTAACACACATCTGTTTTATAACTGACCTGAGCTTTAGTGTCTTGAAGTCTGTTTATGAGTCTGCTGTGCGTTTAGCTCCACAAGATTGATGTGTTTCTCTACGTTTTGTCCCTTGCCTAATCCCTTGGCCATGACATCACAGACTCTCTCTCTGACACAAATTTTTAAGGTGACTGTGCTCTCTCTTATATATTACAGAGGCAACTCAATGTTCATGTTCATTTTTGCTAGCTTGTAGGTTAAATTTTTCATGTACCCTTTCACATGACCGAGACAAGCCTTTTTTTTCAAAATAATAGATCATTCAAACTGATAAGCAGTAAAATATTTTTTGTTCTGTCTTTCTGTGTGACCAGGTAGCAAATAACTCATGGGCTGGTCATACTGGTCTGCGACCCGGTGGTTGGGGACCTCTGGTGTAGAGTGTAGTTTGTAGACGGTGTAGCATGAAAGGTGTACAGTGTAGTGTGTAGAATGTATTGTGTATATGGTGCAGTGTTGAGAGTGTATGGACTGTAGATGGATATAGGGTGTGAAGGGTACATAATATAGTGTGTACAGGGTAGTGTGTAGAGTGTATTTTATATATAATGCAGTGTGTAGAGAGTGTATGGACTGTAGATGGTTTTAAGGTGTGAAGGGTGCATTATATAGTTTGTAGTGTGTAGAGGGCGTATGGGGTGTAGGGCGTATGGGGTGTAGGTGCTGTAGTATGTAGATGGTGTAGAGTGTAGTGCATAGACAGTGTAGTGTGTTGATGCTGTAGGGTGTAGTGAGTACTAGTGAGTGGAGATTATTTAGTGAAACTGTGTTGTACTCAACAATTAAGTGAAGCTGACTGATTGATTTTATGTTTTGCCTGTCTGAGTCTCAGCAATGGTATCAGGCCTGGGGATTGAAAAGGTGTGTGTGTCTGTGTGTGTCTGTGTGTGTCTGTGTGTGTGTGTGTGTGTGTGTGTGTGGTTGTGTGTGTGTGTGTGTCTGCGCGACGGGTAGGAACCCCTGATGGATTTTCTGAGCGTCTGTCGTTTCGCTTCTGTGGAGATAATGAGAACAGCAGAGTTTTCTGTAGAAAGCTGTCCGACATCTCTCGCTCTCTCTCTCTCCCTTTCTCTCTCTCTCTCTCTCTCTCTTTCTCTCTCTCACTCTCTCTCTCTCACACACACACACACAC
>JBBPCX010125066.1:0-19512 GCA_037974365.1 Hydrocynus forskahlii
TTTCATGAATGAAAACATACTTGTGTAAAGTGCAAAAGCATTAGGCATGGTAAAATGAGTTAACGACTATAAAGTAGATTAGTTTGTAATTGTTTCTGCAAAAATAAATAGTGTTGGAAATAAACCCAGTGTTGGAAAACAATGTTAGCTCGATGTTACTGTTACTTGTTGAAATCACAGAAAAATGCCGGGCAGAATAAACATTTGTAACGTTGTAAGTAAATCCTGATGAAGGTTTCTGCATTAATCATTGTAAAGCATGTTTTGACTGTGATGTATGACATGAGAGGGTCATCAGTAGGTGGACTAAAGAGCAAGAAGTCCCAGTGAGGTTTTGCTGAATACATTCGTGACGTGTCCAGTTTGTTAGGGTCTGTCCTCCTATGATTTCCTCTTTGTTAACCTCTATTGCAGGAATGACTTGATCCACCAGAAGGAATGCGCCAACGTGGTGGACCTCCTGTATTTCAGCAGCTGTTAGTCATGATCACAGCGTGGCAGATTCGTTCTGATGATCATAATCACAGCAGTGTCATAGTCCGAGCATGTCTAGACTCCCTTCTTTGCCAGCCATAGGCCAAGTCTGTGCTTCTCTGAGCTGCGCCCAACTTCTTAGAAGATTAAAACCTTTTGCATTCAAAGCCACACTGGTTAACTTCTTGTTTACATATGAATGATAATGGCTAGGACATGTTTACGGTCTGGCTGATTCAACACAGATCACCATCAGCATGGCTAACATGTGTGATAGAGAGCTTAAGGCAAGTTTAAGTTAAAAATGAAATGAAATAATAACTAAATGAGATAATGATTTTATTTTTCTTTCCAAATAATACTATTTATAAGTCAATACTTTCTCTGCATTAAAGCCTTTCTTAAAATATTCCTGTTTCCAGACTGATTTATAAAGAGCAAACCCCATCCAGAAAAAAAATGTTTTGAAGTGTATCTTAGCGTCCATATTTGTGTAATATATTAAAAATACAATTTTGCATTTTATTTTGTATTTAATTTTGTTTTTAGCAGTTTAAGAATTACTTGTACCTTCTCTTTCCCAGCACAGCAGGTTATGCTGCTGTTGACTAGATTACACACATTTACTGCAGATATTTGCTGCAGCACAAGAGAAATCTTTGCGTCTCTGGGACACCAGGCCACGTTAACACAGTTGTCACGTGGGTTGTGGGTGTGGTAGATGGGACACGCACGCAGGAGTCAGGAATTCGGTTTTATCGCGAAATACAGGATAAACAGGCAGCGAACGAAAAAGATGGAATACAGACTTGTGCAGAAAGGGGCAGCAGCCCTTACAGAAACACAAACAGGGCTCAGACTGGAAAGACCCGCACAGTGATACACAGAAATCAGACAGGCAAAGACCTTCATAATAACATATACAAGGATCAGATGGACAAAGAGGTGTGGGGATGTTCTCCCTGTGCCTGTTTAGGATTCCACCTCTAGCTCTGTTTTTCTCCCACAGTACATGAGGTGAACTGGAGAAGCGAAACGGTCTCACTGCGTAAATGTTTTTGTCTGTGATGGAGAGGTGACCTGTTTCTCAGTATTTTGCACTATGAGTGTTGGGGATACACTCCTGTGATCCCACAAAACCAAAAAATGGGTTATTTCATCGTGAAAATAGTGAAACAACTAATAAATCAGATTTACCTCCTAATACCCTACAAAGCCACTTTTATTAGGTACTCCGTCTTTGTATCTACACTTGTTTTTCATTTTAACTGTTCCACTGAGCATATAGATGCACTGTTGTCCATCTGTTTCTTTGCATTATATTTATACCCCTTTGTCCTGTTCATAAATGGTCAGGACCCCCAGAGGACCACCAGTAAGTAGATATTATTTTGGCCATGGAGTATAATGTGAATCACATGAAAATGGACAGTAAGAAACCGACGGGGTCCCATGAAGGCAAGAAAAACATCTGAGAAGGATGCAGTGAAATGCTCCAGAGTAGAGAGCTTAATCGAGCGTATGGGCAGAGAGAAATTGTGAAAGGAACTTAGATCCTCTTCTTCTTTTTCTTCTTCTTCTGGATGTAATTTTGCAGATATAATTTTGGCAGAATTTTCAAGAAAGCTTGGGATCATTATCCTGTTGAAGAATTAAAATTTGTCCAGTGATCCGTAAACCAGAAGGAATTATGTGATGTTGAAGAATTGAGTGATACTTGTCTTTTTTAATGTCTCTTCAAAGCCAGTCTTCTGAGCCTATGTGGCTAAATGTGTTACTACAGACTATTAGATTTTGAAAAACAGTCAGTTACATTTGGTTGAAGTATTTCTAATGTTTCCTTGTAATAAAATTTTGAAAAAGTAGTGCATTCTTCAGAAGAACTATTTTCAGCCTCAGAAGTAGGTTGCTAAACTGCAATATGTCCACCAGGGGGCGTAGCAGACAACACAATATGTGTAGCTACTTTGAGTGACCAGATAAAGTTCAGGTTACACTATTCAGAGGCGCCTTCTAAATAAGGCCCTTCAGCAGCCCTTCTAAATAAAGAGACCCTTCTAAATAAAGAGACCCTTCTAAATAAAGAGACCCTTCTAAATAAAGAGACCCATCTAAATAAAGAAACCCTTCTAAATAAAGAGGCTCTCCTATATAAAGAGACCCTTCTAAATAAAGAAACCCTTGTAAATAAAGAGACCCTTCTAAATAAAGGCTCCAGAAATGGTTATTGAGAACAAAAAAGGATTATTATGGAATCTTGTAGAGGTTCATAAAACCTTAAACCTATTCGTCACACTTATTTCACTTTAAAAAGGTTCTAAATTCGGGTTGTAAAGGTTCAAATGATGCTGTTCTTTACAGAAGCACTTACTGAAATGCCCTTTAGGAAACCAAAAGCGGTTCTTCAATGCCGACCCTCCAAAGAGCCCTTTTATGGCAGCTTTCATCATGAAATCTTATTCTCAGCTTCTTAAAAGTTATTCACAAAACCTAAAATTCTGAGGTGCCTGTTGTTATACCGGAATTGTTGCAACCATTGTTTCAAAATAAAATGATGTTTCACCACTGAGATAATGTTGTACCGCATTATCACTTCAGGCTACTGAGCTCTTTACACAGGGATAGAATGTACACACTTACAAGAGGCAAGAAATTATATAGGCTATGGAAGTCAGATAATACTCCCTTTTATACTCAGGACACAACTTCTTGGAAACTCTTCACCTTGTTCTTTTGGAAAACCGCTTGCTTTGTCAGGTTGAACCAGACAGGCACAGAAAAAAAGGTTCTTCTTTTCAGTGAGAGTGCTTTGAACTCATAAGAACCTCACTGAACTCTCCTGAGCTCTTCATCCAGACAGGGGACACAATATCACTTACAGAACACAGCTTGTAGCTCTGTCATAGGTTGCTAAAGAACTGAATACAAAAGTAGAGAAGGTTTAAATTGGAAGTCCAACCATTTCCCAAAATGTCTATATAATTTCCCAAAACGTCTATATAATATCTAATATCTAAATAATCTGTATAAGATTATCAAAATTTAAAGTCATTCATAGTGGTTTGTGTGAAATTCTCTATTCAAGGGTCACTTTATTTTATTTTTGTGGGGAAAATGGGCTTGGGCTTATCTATAGACAGCGTCCACCTCACCTAGTGGCATCCTTGATAAAGATTTGTAAAAAGCCTTTAAATGAATTGATTTTTTACAGCACTAGCATATTCTCACACTGAAAAAAATAAGTACCGTTAAAAAAATCTAAACTTTGACTCAAGTATTTTTGTTTTCAAATCCATCACTAAGAAATAATTCGTTTAAAAAAAAAAATGATACATGTAACTGAAGATTTGTTGTCATTTCTGCTTTACTTTTTGAAGTTGATCAGATTGTCTAGGAACTTCTACCTAGTAATCAGTGACTTCCTGTGTTTCTGGGGTATAAATATGATGTGACACAGAGACCCATTCTCTTAGACACTCTTCAAAATTGCAAAAACAAAAGAACATGCCACTCAAGTCAGGCAGATGTGTGTTGCTCTTCGTGAGTCAGGAAGTGGCTACCAGAAAGTAGCGACTCTCCTAAACTTGCCCATATCCACAGCCAGAGCAATGATTCAAAAGTCTAAAACAACTGGAGCTGAGACAAACAACGCTGGATGAGGACCCATGTTTATCTTCCACCACGCACAGCGAGGAGGACAGGAAAGGAGGTAAAAAATTCTCCAGAGCTCACTGTTAGAGAACTGCAGCAAAGAGTGGCATCTTGTCTCCACAACACCTCTTAGACACTATCTACATGCCAACATGTTGTTTGGGAGGCCTGCCAGGAAAAAGACTTTTCTCTCCTACAATCACGATCGTAAACCCGTAGAGTTTGGGACTTTAACTGGAACTGTGCGCTTTGTTCAGATGAGACTAAGACTGAGCTATTTGGCCACAAACACTCCACATGGGTCTGGAGTAAAACAAAGGATGAATATGTGGAAAGGCACCTCATGCCCACTGTTAAGTATGGTGGTGGATCTATAATGCTGTGAGCCTGTTTCTCTTCCAACGGCCCTGAGAACCTTGTTAGAGCGCATGACATCATCAACTCCTTGAAATCCCCGGACCTTTTAAATAAAAATCTGGTGGCCCCTGCCAGAAGACTGGAAATGGGTCATCACTGGGTCTTTCAACAGGCTAACGATCCAAAACATGTGGCTAAATCAACATACAACATGGGGTGATGGCGGCCTAGTGGGTAGGATACTTATCTCTGGATCAAGAGGTCATGGGTTCGAATCCTACCTTCAGCATATCACCACTGGGTTCCAGAGCAAGACCCTTAACCCCAAGTTGCTCCAGGGAGACTGCCCCCTGTAGTTAGGGAATGGAAGTCGCTTTGGATAGAAGCATCTGCTAAATGCCGTAAATGTAAATGACTGGCATCATATATAACATGTAATTATTGGCATTGTATATAACATGTACAATACATACAATCCAAATAATGATTTAGGTTGTAGACCTGACCCCTGGTCAAGACATGATGCACACCTGCCACCACACACCACACCTGTTCTGTTCCTGTGACTCCTCAGCCCAGAAAACTCTAACACCCCCAGCTTCACAGAGGATTACAAACTTTTGTCTATCAAACTGAATTGTGAGTTGACTGCATTTTTATACCCTTATTATTTATTTGATGCTCATTCAAACAATTTTTAACTCATATTTCATATTCCACTTTTTAATAAGCTATTAATGATTTGAAAAATAAAAGATCTGAAACCTTTGATCAAACATTGAAACTGAACTTTTGATCAAATATTGATTTAAAGAATCTTATTTGATTTCATTGTTTGTTTATTTAAGTCTATTGTTTTTGATAGTTTTATGTTGTTTATTTTACCTTTTTTGCCATGACATATAGCCATTGTTGCTGATATGGCAATAAACTTAAATCTGCTACTGCTGAGCTTTCCTGACCATTCTGCTGTTTTTTCAAATGCATAAAATCACTCACATTTTGTCACATGACTACTGATTTTTACACAGAACAAGAACAAATCTAATTCATATTTAATTGTGAATAAAAATATAAAAATGATGTGTAATTAAATAAATGTAAACTGAGACTGTTTAAGATAAGACAGGATTTAAAATGTAATGTTCACTGCAAGGTAAAACTATACAAAATTTCATCTTAATTGGAGCAGATTGTGGCCTTTTTCCTTATCATCCTAGATTTAGTCATTTAGTTTTTGGCCATTCATTTTTAACCTTTTATTAACTGTGTGTTTGTTCTTGCCATGTTTTAACGCCTTTTGGCATGACTCACTCCCTCCTTCTTTGTTCCTGCGCTGTTTTTTCAAAGGTTGATTGTTAGATTATATTTCAGACACCAGATATAATCTAGTTCTCGCACAACCTTTTGAAACGTTCCTGTACTCTGCGCCTCTGGGCCGAAAAACAAAGAAAGTTTTAACCTTCCTCCATAAATCACATGTTCATATGGCTTTCACGTACATTCACCACTCTTACCAGAATGGCCCTTGTTCTTGAACGTCATTTATACGTAGAGACACTGATTTCAGGAAGAACGGCAAAAGTAACACCTGACACCAGTCCGTCACACGTCCACCCTGAAACCAATCCGATGACCTTTTTTTGTATTTTGCACACAACAAGCTTGCATCTCTGTGACTCAGCAAAAAACGTCTTCCTCTGGAGGCTTGGTGGACTTATAAATAACAGCTAGCGGTACACTTACCTCCACACCTTCCTGAGGAACCTGAAGTGCGACAGCATGCAGGTCCGTGTTGGAGTGGAGATGTTGGCCGTGCTGGTGGTGTTCTTACTGGCCGCTGGAGGAAGTGAGGGACTGGACAAGTGTGTCCTGAGGAAGGACATGACTGCGACTCTTCCACCAAATATCGTGAACCGCATCAAAAATGGACTGGCTAATAGTGAGTCATGCACTTCTTATTGTAATAAAACTGTTAGTCATACTTTATTTATGATGTTCAATAATATTCTTCTAAATGCCATTTGTGTCACTTGTAATTCATTTAACTGTAAGTTCTATATTATTTATAGTGTCTATAGTGTATTTCATTTAGCATAGTGTGTTTCATTTTGAGTATTTTCTGCAGAGTTTTAACTGGATTTATTTAGACTTTATATTTTATATTGTCCTTGTCTCTGTGGAATTGTAACATAAGCAGTTTCTTCCAGGATTAATAACGTTTTCTGATTCTGAAATGTTATCTTATTTTATCTTATTTCAACTCAAACCTTAAAAACTTTAACTTCTGCCCTATTTCCCTTATTGCACTATGCTGTCAGAACAAAATCTGGTACCTATGAAAAAGTACCAAGAAATTACCTTTTTTTTGGTAAATTATGTAACAAAACAAATTTGTACTGACAGCAACAAACTTCTAAACACAGTCTTGATAATGTTGTTGTAAATGTTATTCATGTATAACCTAAGTACCTTCAGTGCATTTCTTTATCTTAGTGTGGCTCAAACATTCAACGCTGCTTTTTTCTTGCTGTCCAACATCTCCTTCTCTTTCTTCTGCAGTCGTGTGCCATGTGGAGCTGCTGACTAACTTCAATACCAGCAAAATCACCAACGTCACCATTTCTGAAAAAAAGCACGTCCGTGTTGCTAGGTCTGTTCCAGGGTCATCCAGTGAGGAACGTCCCAAGATGCCTAAACCTGGTTTCAGCTCTTCAACGGCTAAACCGACCTCTTCCCCAAGGCCTCAGGCTGCCGTCAATACTACCGCTGTCAACCCAACTGGTATTCCCAATGGAAACGGGTCCTCTTTTGGTCTTCAACGTCTCCGCCTCGCCAGGGCTGCAAGGAGGGCTCCACACAGGAGCAGTAAAGATTCCAGTGAGGTTGCTACAGGTAGTAATGGTCTCAATGGAACAGCTACATCCCACCATAACAGCTCAAGCACTCCAGCCCATGGTAATTCTGGCAATGGAAGACATCGCAGGTCTACTTATGAATTAAACGTTAAGGCACACTGGTCAAGCAGTGAAGAATCCAAAGAGGAACCTAAACAGGAACCCAAAGAGGAATCTGATGAAGAATCCAAAGAGGAATCTGACGAAGAATCCAAAGAGGAATCTGACGAAGAATCCAAAGGGGAATCTGACGAAGAATCCAAAGAGGAATCTGACGAAGAATCAAAAGGGGAATCTGACGAAGAATCCAAATGGGAATCTGATGAAGAATCTGAAGAATCCAATGAGGAATCCAGTGAGGAATCCGATGAGGAATCTACTTTGGAACCCACTGAGGCATATAGCGGCAATATGAGCTTCACCGTTTTCACCCTACATCCTGGTCCCCATGGTAATAATGGTTCCTTCCCCACTGGAAGTCATGGCAGTCGTTTCGCTCGGTCCACCGAGTCGAGCTCTGAGGTTGAAGTGTGGACGCTCTACGGTCTGTTCCAGCTGCCCGGCCAGATCGCCTGCACCTCGGGATCGGAACCTTCTCTCAACCTCTGCAATATGAGCTGCGATAGTGAGTACTTGACATTTGGAAAATACATTGTTTTCAACTATAGATTTCTTTTTTGTTTCTTTTCATCCATTTGCATTTTACAGATCACAATTTTGAATTAAACATTTCAAACATACAAATTTAGTTTACTTTTTTTTTCACCTGTTCTGGTTGCTTGTCTAAAATAAAAGCAAATTGCTTTTGCAAAAAAATGTTTTCTGATTGAAATCTCTTTAAAGATCTGTTAAATCAGAACATCACGGATGACATAGCCTGCGTTGGGACTATCATAAAGAAAGTGTGAGTAAAAATCTGTTCTTTTTCAAAACTTACATTTTTTGTCATTGTTATTATTTGTCTTTGCTGTTGTAACTCGTTCTTAATTCATTGCTGATACATGTGTATTTTTTCTTGTATGTTTATAGTTTAACTAGCAAAAAACAAGAAGCTTCTGAGATCCTCGATGTGTAAGTATAAAATATATCAAGCAGCCAGGCAAACTGGCACTTTGCTTTTTTATGTCTCATAATGTCAATTGTTTGGTTACACTACATAAAGTGTGTATTTGTTGTTCAGCATCCACTGAGTCAATCTACTATTTTCTAATGTAATTCATAACTAATTGTGTTTCCACAAAACATTTAGAAAGCATGTGGAAGATTGTTATATTATGTCATCATTTTAAAGGTATACTATGACTATAGAACCTCAAGGCATTTTCCTCTTGCTATAACTCTTTGAAAGAATGGAACAAATTACATTAAAAGCATTTCTACAGTATTAAGTATAGAGCGATGTATTATGGTAGTTCTATAGAATGAGATATTTGAGGTTAACTCTAAAAAACTGACAGTGTAGAATACCACAGCATGCCTTTGTCGAATATGAATTTACCCCAAACCAAAATTCACTCATGTGAGGGTTAAAAGTTTTTAGTTATAGACCATAAGCAAGACACAAACTGCCACCTCCGACAGCAAACAACCGTCACTATCACAATTTATATACCTTATATGCTGTTTGGGCTTTTCATATTTTTCTTATTATTTTTGCCCCATCTAATACTACTGTTATTCCTTCCTTCATAATTCTTTGAATTTTGTATTTTTAATTGCTCTTCTGCTAGAATGCATAATACTGTATCCCCATCACTGTTACTGCTGTCCCGTTGTTTTGTATTGTTTGCTAGTGTGGTTTTTTAAGTCTTGTACTCTTTCTTTTGCACTCTTTGTATTCCTGTCCTGCCTGCACTTGTGTAGTCTTGTTGTGTTTCTGTTTTTGTTCTCCGTGGGTCTGTTTTTGTTTTTTGTGGGTCTGTTTTTGTTCTTTGTGTTGCATGATCCTGAAGGAACATTGTTGGTTTTTTGGTTTTTACCATTTGTAGCTGATTAAAATGATAATAAGCGCCTACTTGACTTCACTTGACTTGATCTGACACAGTCTCATAGTTTGTTTTCTCTCTTTCAGGTACAACACTCTCAAATTGAAGGAGTGCACCAATGTGGTGGATTCCAGTTTTTTCTCTGGCTGTTGATTCTGTTGATTCAGCTCAACCTAACAGACCCTCTCTTTGTTAACTGTAGGCTTGACGATGTTCCTTAGCTCGTTGTCACCTCAGAATATAATCACTCAAACGAAACAAATGATTAAAACATTGTTAAACTTGCAAGTGTTCTTTGGTTTCCTTCCAAAATTCACATTTTGCTACTGTAAAAAACATGCGACTGTCAAGTACATTACAGACCTACATGGAAAAACGTTGTTAGTAAACAATCCTTCCATCACTTGTGTTTAACTTCTTTTAACTTCTTCACACTCAAGCAACCCAATTACATAAATCGTTCTCTAAATTTATGGCGTTTTTGATCAGTTTTGCTTAATTTCATTAAAAGACTCTTTTCATGTGTGGCTGAACAGTGTATGAACACGAGTTCTGTCTGGAACCTTCCAGTCTAGTCTGTGTTTGAGTCTCGTTTGTGTTTGTGTGTACTCTGTAGTCTTTGTAAAGTCTTGTGTCTTTCCATAAATCCTAGCTGTGTAATTATTCCTGGGGTCCACACCTCCTATACAGATGACTTACCAGTGTCACTAGGAGGGCTTCAGCCAGCACAGACAGAGATTTGCCTTCGCTCAGTTACAGCTGGCTACTGAATGGGAAGGCTAAAGAAAGAGTACTGTTTCACAGCTTACAAACTGTAGCAGAACAGTGCATACAGAGACGCACACACACTCTGAAACAGACGTCGTAATGAGCGACATTCCTTTGTGACAGAGGGCCAGGAATTGTAACTTCAACAATTTAATGGAATAGATAATGTACAAGAATTAAAGAACAGATAGATAATATCTATCTATCTATCTAGGTTTGTTTGATATGTAGAAGCTCAAATATGGTACACTGCAGCAAAATGTACAGTCTTGTTTGTAAAATGATGCTTGTGAAGTGCAGGTGCAGCAGTACAAACAGGGTTAATAGTCCTAGTGTAAACAGAGATTGAGTAATGGAGCAGGTATACAGTCCAGTCTCGAGATAAATGACAGTGTCAGCAGTGCAGACAGCAGTATTTCCACCACTGCTTTCTTTGACTTCAGTTCAGGAATCTGTGTAAAATGCCTGTGAAATGAATAATGTTCTCCTACCAACCCACTGGCAGCACACCGATGATACTGCAGTTAGTAAATGTGTCATCATGAACACATTGCAGGCATATGGACTCTGCGCACCTGGTGAAATGACATGTGATGGTGAAGTGAAAATAAGAGCACACCTGCACAGAGAACATTTTAATACACGGATACTGTTTGTCTGTTGTTCACTTATCGCACTGAGAAAAATGTGCAGCTTGTGCAAAAGTTACATTATATTTATACGCATTAGTTACCTTATTAAGACTGCTCCCTACAGAGCAGGGGTGTCAAGCTCCGGTCCTGGAGGGCCGGGGTCCAGCACAGTTTCTACTCAAACACATTCATTAAACCTGAGACTGGAGTTTGACACCCCTGCTATAGAGGATGTGTCATTAACCATGGGGGTGTTCAAACGTTTGCATTTGATTGCATATACAGGGGGTCCTTCGAGTTACGACACAGTTCCATTCCTATCCTGTATTTTGGTGTTAGCTGATCGTATTTAGTGATCGTCGTAAACTCAAAACGCTGTGTGTCGAGACTGATGTAACCCAAGGACCCCCTGTGCACTAACATGGAAGTACGTGTTTGTTTGTGTGTGTGTGTGTGTGTGTGTGTGTGTGTGTGTGTTCTGTATCTCACATTACATCGCTCCTGGAGCTTTTAAACACTGTGTCCACTTTTTGACACATCCAATCTATTGGCCCACCTTGCAGACATTAATTTATGATGATCGTCTGATTCTGCACAGTTTGTGTTTGTTGTCCTTCAGTGCTTCGTCGGTGGTCAGTTTCTGGCCACAGGACACTGTTGGCTAGATATTTTTAGTTGGTGGACTGTTCTCAGTCCAGCGGTGACACTGAGGTGTTGAAAAACAGCATCACTGCTGTGTGTGATCAACTCAACACACACACACACTACTTGGTGGTCCTGTGGGGGTCTTTACCATATATAAACACATTTCTGCATCTAAAACCAGAACACGATACCTGAAATGCACTGAAAGGGTTTAAGGGTTCATTTGTTTGCTAATGCATTTCAACTGCGTTCAGTCATAGAAGGGTTTCACAGCACAATGCTGGTTGAGAAACAGGCCTCTGTATGAACTGTTTGAATAGGAGGAGCTCAGCTTTCATGCATTACATAGTGATGTAATGCAGGCAAATAGAAAACAATGGACCTTTCATAAATGATCATTGCCACGTGGATCCTTCTGAAGTTTCTATGCAGTCTACCAAGTTTGCTTTATGATATCTGCCTCCTTCAAACACATACAGATACACACGATTGAGAAATGATACAGTTAAACAAGCATCAATTTGACACACCTCAAATCTCTACGGATTCACACTGATTTGATTCAGACAAGCCTGTAAGACGTGGTCTTACCATAAAATCCTAACATAAAATACATCATAGTTAAGTTTTAGCAACAACTTATTTCTCCAAAGGCATCAGATCACATGACTAGAGTCAAACTCAGGTCACCAATGGATCGACTTTTAAAAATAAATTATCGGTTGCCAGCCGTTCTGTGAAACACTGAACTGTTCCATATTTGAAAGATAAAAGACGCATTCCGCATTGAGTTGATACAGAACGCACGTTCTGTGTTTGCAAAATCATAAAAGAATAATTACAGATTAGTCCACTAAAGGAGAAAACAGTCCCCCTCCCTCCGGTTCCAGACCCACAAGCAGTGTCCGCCCCACATTAAAAATGCTTCCAACACCTCGGCTTGACTTAACAAAACTAAATAGAAGATGTGAAAAGAACGACTCAGACCTTGACTCTAAAAAATAAAAAGGCATCTGGCTCCGGATGGGACTTACTTTTCATCCATCCATCCATCTATCCATCCATTATCCCTCCATCTATCCATCCATTCTTTCATCTATCTAGGATCCAAGCTTGCTTTATCTGAATGGTTTAAACTGCTTTAACTCTTCAAACAAGCACAACATTCTGCTCTTTTTTCTTTCTTAAACTTAAATTCCATTTTTACTCTTTGTCATTTATATTCAGTTCAAACTAGCATTTGTTTCTAGTCCATATTTGGTCATTATTCATTGTTGTCATTCTTATGTGTGTAAGAATACATAGTAGTTTAGTGTTGGTTTACACCCTTATGTAATTTGTTCAATAGTATAGAGTATTTTACTGCAGAGTTTCGTTTGACTTTTATTTTAGACTTTTAGATACATTTAATATTTAACTTATTTTTGGCAATGTGTACTCGGTTTGAGTACAGTTGCAAAATGGTATTGTCATATTGGAAGCTAATTACTTAATTCAAGCCTTTGGCGTATATTTCAGAGCTTTTATTTGACTTTTATATTGACTTTATAATATATTTTATATTGTTCTTCTCTCTGTGTGTCTGTACAGTTGTTCAATAAAGTTTTTGAAATTCTAATTCAATAGTCCTGCATTCAAAAAGAAGGGTTTGATTGGCAGTCTTTTTATTTTTGACATTTTCCTTTTGGAATAGAACCAGATATGGGCTTGTAAACCAACATATCTGTATTTTGCAGAGCTGGATTGCATTTTTTGTTTTTTGTTACACTCGTATTTGGCTTATAATGACAAAAACTGTGTCCCATTAAGCCCTCAAAGTATTTAAACTCAAAACACAGCATAATGTGGTAAATGCAACATGTTTATTTAAAGTCTTTGGATATGTATTTCTATCAAATGTCACAGATTCAGCACAACACACAATGCCCCAATGATACTATCAAACCAAACATAAAGCAATGTTAGTTTACTTTGCAATGGACAGCGAAACTAAAGATAACTTCTGCTGGCAGCTGCGGTGTTGCCGGCACCGACTAGTCATATTTTAAGCCATTTTTAACCCATGTCATCAGATCTTCAGAAAGACGTCACCCCTGCTTCATCATCACCAAAAACTATAAACATAATCTGTAGGGATTTTCTGTAAATGCTTTTGAACTGGAATTCCAGGATGTACCAGGAGTTTCAGAGTGACGGCAGACCCTCATGCGACGTGGAAAAATTAGTCGCACTCAGCGAAGTACTCTGAGGGCATCACAGAGTGACAGTCCTCCACAAACACCATCCTGTAAAAGACAGCAAAGCATCAGTCATGAGTTCTGGACTCTCAGAGGCTCGTCATTCTTTAGAGGGCATAGAGAAGAGCTTGTCTTAAATGGGAATATTTTTGTTTTTGTTTGGTTTTAAATGCATCTTAACATCATTAAGAAGCAAACAAGGTTCTTTAGACCCTCTACAAAAACCTCTACTGTGGTGGTGAATGGAACCAGACGTCTGAAGAGTTTAAGGCCTCTAAAAGTTCTTTCACAGAAGGTCATTACATGAAATGGTTCTGAATTCACTGCCTGATGTCTGTGATATTGTTCTATGATACTTTTGAGAACATTTTTAAAGACATTCATGTAGACCATTATGAGGCAAAATCGTATGCAAAGTCACTTACAATGTCACTTTACAAAAGTCACTTTACAAATCATTTTTTGCACACTGAAGAAATCAGAGTCAGCAAGTTTCTTTACAATGAGCCATATCACACCAAATCGGGGTCTGAAAGACTTTGGTTACATCTCAGCCCTTCGAACTTATGCAGAAAGTGTGTAAAATAGTTGGAGGTCATCTTTTAAGCGAACATAATCGCTTGCTTTGTATGAGCTTTCTTGTAACTTTCCTCTTGAAGGCAGCTCTTCCTTTTTATAGTGTCTCAAACATTCCTGTAGAGGTTTTAGAGGTTTGCTTTTTTGCTTCTTTCTTTCTTTTTTTCATTCTTTCTTTTCAAATACTAAGACATTTCATCTCTACGCTTTACAGAAAATAGATAGAATTGAAAGATGTGTTTCTTCTGGTTCAGGATTACCGTTCTGGGTACAGAGTCCTCAGGCATCCGATGTCATCGGTGATGTCATCATCAAGCAGATCTTTGGAAGGAGAAAAGTTGAATGAGAAGAAGATGGCAAGTTGGCGCATACAGTAAAACAGAGCCCCAGTGGTGAAATCCCTTTATAATATCAATAATACCATACTAAAATGTGGGAGACACTTTAGTCATGACCACATCTTGTTTCTATGTCAATTTGTCGCCTCAGCGTAACCCTTAGACTGCAAGCAGCACAGATCTATGATGGAGGCGCAACAAATGGTAAATTGTTCCTTATATGGAAGTTCCTTATATGGAAGTTCTCCTGGTTTGTGTTGGTGCTCGAGGTGTCAGGCGTCATGCTGAGCTTTTGTTCGACATTCCTGTGTCACGTAGAACCAAACTTACTATAATTTAAAAACATGTAAAAATAATAAAAACCACTACTGGGGTTTTAAAAACAGCGCCACATGGAAATGAACATAAAGAACAAAATCTAAACTTTGCGGAAGAGCAGCAAGCGGTGAGTGTGTAGGAGAACCAACACCGGTTCTAGACTGTTTTACACCGTTTATATTTACTGAAATCAGAGTTTACTGATACACTCTGAGTTCTGAGCATTAACTACTTTGGTCCCACACTTTACTAAGTCATCCCCAAGCCTTTGCTAAATCATGGCAATGCATTAGGACCCAATCCCAAGTTGAGGCTACTTAATATATCGAGAATGGATGTCACTAGCTGGGCTCCATACAAAGAAGAACAAGCCAGAACATGAAAGATTAGCAAGAAATTAATCCAAATATTTTAACATGTCATAATGATATCTAAATATTATATAAAGAGCCTCTATTTTAATCAACATTAAAACCAAACTGCAGTGTTATCCTTACAATCGTATAGAAAAGGTATGGAGAGTGATTAAACATTTGAGAGCCTAAGGAGCTGCGCTCACCTTCACAGTTCAGTTGGCAGAGATTTAGATTGTCACTTGATGCCGATCTACACGCCATATCATTCAACTGGAATATCCCATACAGGATCCTAGAGGCGCCTTCGGGATAAAGATCTTCAAAATTATCATAGGAAATGGGCTCTGGGTTCTCAAACGGATTACCTGGTCCCTCTCCCTCATACTCAGGACCACCTCCAGGATAAAGATCTTCAAGGCTATCACCATAAATCTCCACATCGGTGTGTGGTGGTGGGTTGGTGGGCTCTGGTGTTACCTCTCCAGGACCATGATCTAAAGGCTCATCGATGAGTGGTGGGGAAATGGAGGGCTCTGGGTTCTCAAACGGAGTACCTGATCCCTCTCGCTCATTCTCAGGATGACCCCCAGGATAAAGATCTTCATGGCTATCACCATGAATCTTCATATTGATGTCTGGTGGTGGGGTGGTGGGCTCTGGTGTTGTATCAAAGTGATCCCCTGATCCCTCTCCAAAACCATGATCAACGTTAAAAGGATGAAGATCGTCATAGCTATCATAATGAATCTCCATATCGGTGGGTGGTTGTGGCGTGGCTTCTCCAGAACCGTGATCAAAAGTCTCGTCGAATTGTGGTGGGTATGTGGGGGGCTCTGGTTCCTCAAGCGGATTGTGGATCCTGGAGGAGTCTTGCTCATTCTCATGATGACCTGAAAAAATATCTTCAATATCGTCATAAATCACTGTACTGATAGGTTGTGGTGGGGGGGTAGGAGGCTCTGTGTGGACTTCAAATCCCACTCCAGAACCCTCAAAATATTCAGGCTCGCCAATCTCAATAAAGCCAGACGACTCTTCACTGAAACCCTGTCCAGGACCATCTCCAGACAACTCCTCAGACTGCACATCCAGTTTCTCCTCGGCATGACGTTTGGGCTTTCTTTTAGGTTTCTCATCCACATTCTTTCCAGAGCCATCTAAAGACGGCTCCTCTCGTGCTCCTTCAGCCTGATCGCCTGAACCTTCCACTGGAAACCAAGGGTCTTGCTCAGGAGTTACAACAATGTAATCCTCTTCGGTCACCCCGTCCGGAGGACTGCTGGACACCCCTCTTTCTGCCGGGGGCGAGTTAGGAAAATAATCTCCGATCACTGAAGGGGTCATGTATCCAAAAAAAGGTCGAGGTCTGTTGAAGAGTTGAGGGTTGAAGTTCTTGACCATTTTTACATGACTGGTATTGAACAAAGAGGTGTACTCCACTGTGCAGACCACTGCAGCATAAAGAAGGGGGAAACGGGAGAGAGAGAAAATTAGAAACACTAACTATGTGGTTTCATTCAAATTTTTATATCATATGAACTAGTCAGTTAGACAGGGAGAGACACTGGCTTCAAATTGTTCTTTTTGAGGATTTTATGTTCAAACTAGGTGCATTTCCATGAGAAAATGTGATGGTTATGGTTAAGGATGGCTGAAAACAGGCAAATTGCTCTTGCCCGTAAATGGGTGTAAAAAATCCGGCATAACCACGTTCACAGGCTGATTTATGGGTCTGCTGTGTATTTAGCCCCGCAGGACCCAGTTGTTGCTCTGCATTTTGTCACTTTGCAGGCACCATAGTCGTGAAAAAGTGACTCTCTATTCCGAGACTCTGTATCCCATACATACTGTTAAGGCGACCTGCCCCACCTCTCTCTCTCCCCATACATTACGGAGGCGACTTGACCACAACAATCGAATTTGTATATTATAAATACTCGGCTCCTGATCAGCCGAATAAACAAAAATCTGAATACGCACTTAAGTTTGAGGGTGTAACTTTGGAAAATTGAGAAACTGAACGTTTAAATCCATTCATTCATTCATTTTCTGTAACCACTTAAACTTTATTAGGGTCGTGGGTACCCGGAGCCTATCCCATGGTCTACGGGCACGAGGCAGGGACTCACCCTGGGCGGGGCGCCGGTGCACCACAGGAACATTTCAATTTCATCAACAAATCCAAAACTGTTTTGACACTGTAATTCTGTCTCTCGTTTTTTGTGGAAGTCACTATCCATGATCAACATGATTGATTGTTTTGGCTCTTCTTAAGGTCAGATTGTGGTTTCCATATATTTTTTTTTAATGGTAATTATAATTTATTTATATTTTTGTATGTTTTTTTATCTAGACTCTGTTGTCAGCTTGTGCTGTGGCAGCGTTTTTCGACAAGACAGCATAAATCGTCAGAACACGCTGCTTCACAGTATTCACTTTAGAACCTGACTGTACGAACTGGCTCTGTGCACCATTAAAGATCTACCTATCTAGACTCTTCTCATTTAAAATGTATTTTTCTTGGATTATGCATATTATTTGCCCATTTCTCATCATTATCAGTGCTAAATTGACTGTATAAACTGTATAAGCTTCAAAGGAAGCATTTTTCGACAGGGTAGCTTGGATAGATAGACTGCTAATAAAATATATTTTTTTAAATACAGTATATTTTTCTCTGATTATGCATATTATTTGTGTACTTCTCATAATTTTTAGTGTTATAAACTGACTGTATAAACTGTATGAACTTTAAGGCCTCATCCACACAGACGTTTGAATCAGGCGTTTTTCAGGTGTGCGTTCAAGCATTTCTCGACAGGGTGGCATGAATCGATAGACTCTGTTGTCGATTTGTGCTACGGTAGCATTTTTCGAAAAGGCAGCAAAAATCATCAGAGCATCCATGTTTGTGTGTAAATGGTCTTAAACTGCACCTTATAGACGGACTTAATTCTATCATTGTTCTTACTGAAGCATTTTTTATTTTTTTCCCTCAGCATATTAGGTCATATTTTTGATTGCTGTGACCATTACTGCGCATGAACAGTGCAGAAACAGTTATTAAATAAAAGAGACATTTAAAGTTTGTGATGTTGATTATTCATTCACTCATATGCCAAAATTCATTTAAATATTAAAATACTTTTTCAGCAAAAATATGTGCAATGAATTAGATTAATTAATCAGAAAGCTTGTAATTACTTAGATTAATTTTTTATTCGCGTGACACTCATACATACATTTGATTTTTTTTTTTTAAGGACCTCAGGTTGGCAACAAATGAACTTACATTTAGCGATGACCTCACTCTCCAAACTAGCTATCGCCAGCCGAGACCTGAGTTCACACTTGTCCAGAATGCATCCCTCACTAAAACTGGAGCCCAGTATCACCACCACCACCAGTGCCAACATCTCGGATGACCAATCTGCTTTTCTCATCGCTTTCCTTCCTCTGCAGTTATCTCTGGGGACAAAGAAAACACACCAAATAAATAATACTCCCTTAACACACATTATTACAATATTATACAATAATAATACAATAATAATAATACTATTTATTTCAAACTCAAGGTCACTTAGAACAAGAAACCGCATTAAAAAGATAGGAGTTTCAAAAACATTGCAATGCCACAGATTACAGTACTAGGACAGAACAAATAGAGCAGAATCAAGTTACGAGACACTGAGAGAAAAGATGCATTTTCAATTGGGTTTTAAAGCATTGCTAATTTTCTGAGGATGGAATTCCACAGTTTGGGAGCCACATCACTAAAAGATCTTAAGTAGACTTTAAGTAATGCAGTACCAGACGAATGTAAAGAATAAGAGTAAATGAGTGAAGTAATTCAGTGAGATAATGGGGGCAGAGCCATTTGAAGATACTGAGAAGTAGCTTAAATTGAATTTGGTGTGTTCTGGGGAGCCAGTGAAGTTTGTGGAGAAGTTGGGGGAGGTGTGTTCAGACGTATTAGTAAAGATGAGAACACGAGATGCAGAGTTTTGCACAGACTGAAGCCTAGCAGCTGCAGCCAGAATACTGGATAGCTCTGAGAGCTGCAGAAGAAAGCCATCATCAGAATTAGGAAGATGGGAGAGCAGGCCCGGCGCCACGGAAGGGGCGTAAGGGGGCGTCGCCCCCTCAGCGGGATAATGCCGCACCCTCTGTTAAAATAAGCCCTAATTGAACTTTTTAAAAAATGACTTCAAAAGACTAATACGAAAGTTATAAAACTACAGTTTGTTTAAAAAAAGTCTACATTTTACATACGTG
>JBBPCX010125103.1:0-5000 GCA_037974365.1 Hydrocynus forskahlii
GGATATCAGAATCAGACTCTGAAAACTTCATTGATCCTGGAGGAAATTATATTAATGTGGGGAGCCTTTGATAAAACCTTCCCCATCTAGAAAGAAGCCTCCAAAAAATCACCATTCAGAGATCGCCACCACAGCAGGACCTGCAGAGTCCTTATAAATCCTATACTAGCCACTAGCATTCAATAAAAAAAACTATAAATATTTCACTTCTTTTTCTTAATGGGAAATCCCTAGTCAGACTGTGTCCACAGTGATATTGAATGGAACCAGACATCGTCTGCCTCTAAAAATTCTCTCACAGAAAGTTATTACATGAAATGGTTAAGGTTACGCCGCCTAATGCTTAGATGCCAGAGGTTTGAGAAGCTTTTAGTCCTAAAAACTTCATGGTGGAGGGATACATGCAGGGCATCATGAGGCAAAATAGTCCCCATAGAAAACTGATTTAGTTCAGATATACTATTTTACCATCATCAACAGCCATATAAATGTGTTTTCTGTAGTTTTTGCTTTTATTGTTGATATTTTTTAGGCACAAGCCTGTTTTCACACTACTTTTTCACTCTCGTCCTTCCTTTTCATCAACCCCTCACTCTTTTCAACGCTCCACATACGAGACGCCTCTCTTACTCATTCATCTTACTCTTGCTCTTATTTTCACTCTTCCTCTTATTCTCACTTTCTTCCCTCCTTTTCCCACTATTCCCCTCTTCC
The DNA here is from genome assembly GCA_037974365.1 of Hydrocynus forskahlii. Taxonomy (NCBI): domain Eukaryota; kingdom Metazoa; phylum Chordata; class Actinopteri; order Characiformes; family Alestidae; genus Hydrocynus; species Hydrocynus forskahlii. The sequence goes on from JBBPCX010125103.1 coordinate 715, forward strand.
CTTTATCTCTTCCTTTTTCTCACTCTTTGTCCCTTTCCTTCTCTCTTAATTTCTCACTCTCCCTCTCTTTCCCCATTTCCCCTTTTTCTTCCTCACTCCCTCACATTTCACACTTTATCTCCTTCTTCCTCTTTCTCCCTATTCCCCTTCTGTCTTTCCCCATCTCTCTCTTTTCTCACTCTTTATTTCTTCTCTCCTCTCTCTCTCTATTTCTCCACTCTTTCTTTCTCCCCCTCTATCCCTCTCTCTCTCTCTCTCTCTTCCTCCATTTTCCTGCCATCATCGATCCATTATCTGAACTACTTATCTTTCGCCAGGTTTGGGGGGCTGGGGGTTGTTTGAGCCCATCTTGGCACTTGTAAGGTGAAAACACCCAAGACAATAGTCATAGATGTAACTGACTTTTCCATTGACAGGTGTTTGCAATGGAACAGGGTGAGATATAAAACTGTTGGTAAGTCTTGTTCATCAGGACACCTGCCTGGAGGGCAATGAAATGTTGTACCAAATGTTGTCCTGACCGGTTGTACTGTTGCTCCTATTTTCTTTCTTTTTACTTTCTTTTTTCCTTGCTGCACTTGTGGTCTTATGGCATTTCTGTTTCTGTTCTTGCATTGCACCATGGTCTTGGAGGCACATTGACTACAGTAGAAAAACCTTCTACTGAAACATCCACTTACTGACTGTTCTGCTGCATCAGAACCAACAAAAGCATGCTTTCTTTCCAAGTAGTTGAAGGGACAGCTTAGCCAGGCTTACAAATAATCTACATTATCTTTATATTTTTGGAAAAATGCTCCTAGACTTTACTTCTTTTTGAGCTTTCAGTTGCCGAGCCTTTTTCTCCTTTGCCAAAAGGTCACCTATTATGTACCCTCTTTGCAAACTCCATCCAACTGGGGCAGCTGGTAGCCTAGTGGTTAGTGCGTTCGCCCTGTGATCAGGAAGTTCAATTCCCAAGATTGCTAGGCACCTCTAAGGTGCCCTGAGCAAGGTACCGTCCCCACACACTGCTCCCCGGGTGCTGTGTTCCTGTCTGCCTCCTGCTTCACTTGTTGAATGGGTTAAATGCAGAGGTTGAATTTCATGCTGTTCACACTGTGTGCTGTGGTGTGTTCACGTATGACAGAATGGTCACTTTTACCATTGTTTTAAATTCTGTATCCATAAGCTGGATGAGGGCGTGTTGGGAGATGGGAGGTGTCCTTAGAACTGTGGGAGAAAACCAGAGCTCCCACTGTAAACCCACACAGACACATGGAGAACATACATCTTGTCTGTATTTCTACAGGATCTTATCCATTTTAACACTACAGGTACTGCTGTTTGGTGCCTTTAGGCAACGATGCTTCTGAGTTAACTGGTTTGACTTTTGGGAGACCACCCCGATGACCAATGGAGTGGAACATTTCCCCAATAACAGAAAGGGATGGAGCTCCATATCGCCTGTATTGATCGGAGCAAGACACATCATTCTGGTTTATTGAAGCCGTGTAATTGCAGAGATCCCCTGGGATCGTCAACAACAGCTCTGTTCACATGAGGAGGCTGTTTCATTATCGGACGTTTTCCAACCAATCAGAGCCCTTTGGCATGCAGATATGAGCCAATAATCCTCCAGTAGATGTTCAGATAGACTGAACTTCATTCAGGAAAGAACACAGGCCATTAAAAGGACACACACATACACTCTTTTCTCTCTCTCTACTCATTTCCTGTTCTGTTCTGTTCTTTCTTTCTTTCTCTCTATTTCTCAAGCTCTTTCTCTCTCTACTGCTCTGTATGTCATCTCCATCCCTGCTCTTTCTTTCATTCTCTCTCTCTGTCTGTCTGTCTCTTCTCTCTCACTGTTTGTTTTCCTCTCTCTCCCTCCATCCCTCCCTCAGTCTTTCTCTCTCAGGCTGATGTGAAGATCACTGCGTTTAATGGCCTGTTTCCTTTACATAATAATGATATTTATATCTCAGCGGCCTGATTACACTGCTGGGACTGAATCTGTTAATAAGAGAGAGAGAGAGAGAGAGAGAGAGAGAGAGAGAGAGAGAGTGAGAGAGAGAAAGAGAGAGAGAGAGAGGGAGAGAGAGAGAGAAAAAGCGAGAGACAGAGGGATACTAAAAATAATTCTTATTTGGAAATTCATGTTTTGACATCATTTGAGTGTGTGATTACAGTGTTTGGGTACTATGAACACACACACACACACACACACACACAGCCTAGAGTTTCAAGGGGAATTTGTTATCCTCTACCATAAAAAAATCTGCTTCCGAACACCTTTCTGTTCTTGGCTCTTTGTCTCTCTACCTCTTTCTCTCTCTTTCACTCTCTCGCTTGCCTTCTCTCTCTCTCTCTTTAAACAAGCATCCCGTCACACACATTCACCCTGTTATGAGAATTCAACATGCTCCGTATTTTTAGTCGTGTAAAAAATACTTTTGAATGGTAATATATTACAATTTTTCAAAAGTTGACTCCTTAATAGGAGTCAGACATACATTGTTACAGATTCTGTCATCTTATAAAGGAAACTTGTTTTATTTGACATATTTCAATTCATAGTTGTTCACTCAATAGCTTTACAATGTTTACCAAGAAAATAATCTGCAGATTATGAAATAAAGGAAGTGGTAAAAACCTGTGGAGTGCAACTGTGTAACTTTATGATGAAAATGTGTTTTTTTTAAATTGTGTTTAAACAACATGCAACGACATGGCGCAAGCCGCGATTTTTGGGACACTGGCCTTCGTTTGGAGGTTTTGCCCCCTTTCGCCCCTCATTGCTCTCTAGCAGCTCAATGTTAAGTCACAACACTTCACACACAGTGTCCTTGTTTATCTGATAGCAGCATTATGGGTACAAAATATTTTAACTGATTTTACAGAATAAAAAAAATTAACTTGATACAAAGCTCCACAGGCAGAAGATATATTCATCATAGAGATTCAGATTTTTTTTTACAGTGGTGGTGAATGGAACCAGACATCTTAAGACCAACTTAATCTTAATAAAACTTTGGTGAAAGAATGTCTCAAGTGTCAGACGGTGCAACTATAACTATTTTAAGAGAATAACTTTCTGTGAGTGAGCTTAGTTTTTGAATGTCTAAGGCATTCAAATAGAATTTTCCTTTAGGAACAGATAAGAGGAGAAAACCAGACTATACACATTTTATCTCCATGCAAATTCAAAGCACCATTTACTGGGTACACTTATGTTGGATATTCTTATTCGTATACCTTTGAAATAAAGGACTGTTGAAATTTTATCTGTTTTATTGTGTTCCGGGCTGAGGTAAGCCTTGTGAAAAGGTGAATGGAGCTGGTATGAATCCCAGGTTGAGAGATTAGACTCTCACTGGCTTTCTTCCCCTGTGTTGGCTTGGAGGGCCGAGTGTGTGAAGACGTGGAGTGTATGGGTGTATCAGGGAGACTCAGAGACGAGCACAGACAATGGAGCATTCACATGCAAATTGCCTCCAAGAGGGTGTACGAATTTCTGCACTCATTTTCTCTCCCTGTTGTGACTTTTATTTATTTATTTATTCGTTTTTATATTTAGCATGATTATTTTGTGGCTTCTTTGAAATGTAGATGAAGACATGCTTGTGTGTGTGTGTGTGTGTGTGTGTGTGTGTGTGTGTGTGTGTAAAGGTTTGCACGAGAATGGACACATATGTGTAACATATGTCCAGTGGCCACTTTATCAGAAACCCCTCCATTGTAGCTCCACCCCTCTGGTGTACAGCTATTGGCCAGTCAGTGGAAGCACAAGGTGGTGTTTCAAATATAGTGAAGAAAGAATGTATTTTGTCTCAGAAGGCCATGCTGCCTGATTTCACATCACCAAAATACACAAGTGAGTGTTTCAAAATAAAGTGGCCAGTGAGAGGAAGCACGGGCGGGGGGGCACTTTATTAGAAACACCCACTTGTGTATTTTGGTGATGTGAAATCAGGCAGTGCAAGGTGCGTATTTCTAAATGAACAAAGACTGTGTTTAAGTTTAATGTTTAGTGTCTGTCTCAAAAAAGAAACAAGGAGAGAGAGACACCAGGATAATTATTCTTGCTCGGACACTCAACCACAATGGCTGTGGTACCTCTGGGGATCAAACCCGGGACTTCCTGACCAGGAAACCTTTTATTGTTATCATTTTTATAATAAAAATGATGTTTTCCTCTAACTTACTGGGCCAGCGCATAAATATTTTGTGCTTAGTCTTCAGCCTGTGAGCACATTAGTATTGGAGGAGGCTGTGCTGAGGGAGGAAAACAGCTCAGGGGTGCA
>JBBPCX010125103.1:10000-19507 GCA_037974365.1 Hydrocynus forskahlii
CTAATGTTAACCTTGCTAGCAGAAAGACGCTTTATCACATGCTGAGAGCAATTTGCATAGGTGCCTAAGACAGTATTGTATGTTAAGTGTGAGGGAGGAGTCTGGCTGCTGGGTTTGGAATTCTAAATGACCTAGTGATGTATGTGACATTTGGCTATCTAATTCATATCACACATAGTAATATCAGCACAATATTTGGGAGCCTTCATTGAAAATGGTAGGAAAACTGATCACAGAGTTTTGATTTTACTGTCGACTTGATCTCAGTTTGAAGGCATGAGGGAGATGACCTGAAAACAAACGAGGCTGTTGGCTTTTCACAAACCATTGGCATTTCAGCAGCAATTACACACACTGCTCTGATTTCCATGGTATTAAACCAAGTAAAAGTGTGTTGTGGGCCTGGACTGTGATTACATTATGCTGGGAAAAAGTGTTAGGGGCAGGAAATGCACATGAAACCATGTCAAAACCTACCTCTTACAAATAGTGAGGGGAAAGAAGTGTTCAGACACTTCTAGTACATATATCCACTACAAATTTATACACATAATGGCTACTGTCTTCATGCTTTTACAGTACCCTGCAAGTCTTGATCAACCCCTCATTTCTTTATATTTTGCTTTGAATCACCTTGTTGATGCAAAAATACTATTTTCTGCCTGTCAAACTATCTTATCTTAAAAACTATCTTAGAAACTATCTGAGTAGATAAATAAAAGAAATGGGAATGAATGTTTTACTGTGACAGACTACAAAATGCCTTAAGATAGAAGGTGACTAGTTAAAGGTGTTCCAACCACTCACCAGCAGTAGCTGGAAAAGAGCTGTAGGATTATCTTAGAGGAGCAGCAACAGATAAACAGAGAACAAGAAGACAAACTGCACCAGAATAATCACCATTCCTGCACCCACCCTAAACTCCTCTAAACCAAATGTACAGGTCCCAAAAGACACTCAGCCCCAAAAGACACTCAGAGTAACTCAAGACTGGTTTCTAAGAAGTGCAGATGAGGCATGACCATGCCAATCTCCTGACTTGAATCCCTTTGAAAATATAGAGAGGATTTTGAATTTGTGAGGTATTCTTGGTCAAGTACGGAGAACTGGCCAAGAAGAATGGACAGAAATTAAACCACATTACTGCAAAAGGTAATTATGTCTGAATGTCTCGAAACTGAAACTCCCAACAACTCTTCAGAAACACTCAGAAAATGCTTAGCACTAATGCAGTATGCTATATACACAAAATGCTGTGGTCAGTAAGACAGGTGGATATTAATACTATAAAGAAATACACAAATATTCATTCAAAAAAATGTTCATTGTTTATGCTTATGAATACCTACCTTTGTTCAAGTAGAAAGTGTAATTTTGGACTAGATATACGCATCAGAAATATAAAATAGCAAATGCACAGCACACAACCCCTTATTTTCTCAAACAGCAAACACAACAGAATATAAATATTAATTTCTGTGATATCTCAAGCAAGACAGACTTGTATTTAATGCAGCTAAATTCGATGTAGAAGCCATGGAGCCACAGTAAGCCTAGCTTAACCTTAACCATATAACTTTTTTTTTTTGATCTAGTGGTCCAATTATACAGGTTTCTGTGCTTCCTTAGAACTATGTGCTGAGTCTGTGTATGAAGTCTGGTTTTGATACATGAAACCATCACAGAGTTATGATCTCACTTTCTTTTGGTGGCATGACTGCATGATTTCGATTGGTTGTGATAGATGAATGGTTGCAAAAATCTAACTTTCATCTGATGACAATTATTAGGTTCGGTCTGAAAATCATTTGGTGTAGATTGGACAAAGTTTGTCTGGAATATAGCAAAATTATGTCATAAAAAACTATATGGTGGCTATTCTATAAGATAGGAACTCAGCTTGGCACAAGAAATACAATGGTATCTCATTTTTTAAAAAAACCCCAAAAATACTGGTTACTGGAAAAATTTGACTTACTGGTGGCACTAGAGTGCTTGACAGATCTTCAGATATTTCACAACTGTTTACCCTGTTGTGTTGAGGTTTGCTACAGAAACCCCAGCCAGAAGAAGGTAGAAATGCAATAGGTGCTTACACAGCTTCGGTGCTTGGGCCTCAGATATACTGAACATAATATAAAATTGTTTATGGCCAAACAGGTTAAATATAAAGACTCTTGTGGTTGCACTAAATTGTCCTCTCCTGAATAAACTCGCTGTTTTATATCTCTGAATCCTAAGCGAAGGCCTTGTGGACCTTGATGTTACATTCCTTCAACAGCAGGTGTGTGAGAGTCCAGCGTGCAAATTTACAGTAATAAAAGCAGGGAGGAAAAGTGAAGAGAAAAGCAGAACAGCAACAAGACTGGAGCTCAAAATCTGTAAAAACTATTAAAATTTTAATAGTTGGCACTTAATATCATTTTTTAATTGTTCTCGCAATGCTGGCCGTCATTATACTGATTATGCAGAATATACACTGAAAATATGCAAAAGAGCCTCCAAACGAGTTAACGTGTCATGAGCATCATGACCAATCACAGCTCCAGATGAGATTCTGTCAATTATAAAAGTAAAGTTTTTTAAATATTTCAGGCTGTTCTTTAATTTTTTTTTTACAGGCTGCTCATTTGTGTGTGTGTGTGTGTGTCTGTGTGTGTGTGTGTGTGTGCAGAATACTGATGGTAGTTATGGATGGATACAGATAAATTCATTAAGTCTTGGGATCACTATGAATACCTTATTAAAGAGAGTTACTATATGTGTGTGTTTGTACCTTCATCCTGAAAAAGGTGATGCTGGTCAGAAGGTCCACTGTGGATTTCAGGTCCTGGAGTCTCTCTGGGTTTCCGGCAGGGAAATTGTCCTGTATTTATACACACACACACACACACACACACACACACACACACACACACACACACACACACACATACACACAAATTTATATTACCATATTAATGAGGACCTTCCACTGACTTGTGTAATAGTGTATCTCAGTACTACTGCATCTAAATCTGACCCTGATGTTTAACCTCGCAAACCAAAAGGGTCATATTGCTTTGTAGTTTTTCCTGGAAAAGGTGAATTTGTATTAAACATTGGCACTTTTCATTGTGAGGACCAGCAAAATCTTAATAGATTTTCCAGTATTCCTATTATAATGAGGACACCCAGGCATCACAAAGAGATGAATACACACATAGACACAGCAGATGAAGCCTGTTAGATTTCTGTTTTTCTTGCTGATACTGTGCAGAACACCTGGATTGGAAAAGTTAAGACTGTTGAGACTTAAAATGTCGGAAAGAAAACACATTTCTACACTGTAGTCATGGGGTCTTCTGGAATGACTGTCAAAGTGATGCTACACAAGAGCCAGGAGCCTGAAAGGAACCTTCCCCCCGTGGTAAGGGACACTTTCCAGCCTGGCTAAGTGACTTTACGCCATGGGCTGGAGAGTTTTGCCCCTGCCAGCTGGGGAACTGTGTATATGTGTGTGCGTGTGTGTACGTATGTGTGTGTGAGCACATGTTTTTATTGTATTGTTTTGCTTATTGCAGCTGTTGCTAAGTCTGCGCCAACTTAGATGCATTTTGATCAGGTTGAGAGAAGTGTTGGGGGTTATTTGTATAAGAACTATTTGTGTTACTATTGATTTCTACTGTTAACAGCATTAGTCTAACAGCTCCAGTTCTAAACCATGGAAGCCAGATTTGCACTCCAAACACATCTTGGGAGATGGGTTTCACCACCTGCAGTGATTTCATGAACAGCAGATTTTTATTCTTGTTAAACATTAATGAGGTCTTGAGTGAACAACTATGAATATGTGAAATAAAACAAGTTTCCTTCATAAGATGAAAGAATCTGTAACAGTGCATGTCTGACTACTATTAACTGGTTGTGTGGTGGTGCAGAGTCTAGACTGTCCTTGAACTTTAAATGCATTCGTTAACTGTTTCATGACTTAATAGCTCGTTAAACATCTAACACATGTCTGGTGATGCTCATAATAAATAGAATTATATGAGATGGCTTTTCATGGGTCTGTCATGATGCACAAAAAATAGGACATTTTCTGACTTATAAAGACTCAAATGGTGAACATGCTGTAAATGTATTTGGTAGGAAAGAATGTTTAGTGTACGTTGTAGTACATATTATGAGAGTAACATGCAAGTAACTTCTTAGTGTGTACAAAACTTTTGACTGGTAGTGTACAGCTGAGATAAGTGGGAAGTTATGTAAAGTAAGTCACAGACCATGCTGAAGACACGTTAAACACACAGTACCGTGCAAAAAATCTTGGGTCACCCCTCATTTCTTCATATTTTGCTTCCAAAGATCCAGATTTTCTTACATTTTGATGCAGTCTTTAGGCTTCCCGAAGGACCAAATGCCAAAGTTAAGACAGTCTGACATATATAAAATTCAAAGGAACATATAAAGTAATGAAGGGGCTCAGTGCTGTATGTTAGCACTGCACATCCTGTTTTAATGCTTGTCATGCTATTCACTTGGTATTATCGTGTCTGTAGCAGTATGCTACATTTCGCGCATTGCATACGGATGGTGACCCCAAAATCGTTCGTAAATAAACAATCTCCTCCCCCAGTACGGCCCTATTCAGATCCCAGACACGTTTCTGTCTTGTCTGGAAGTGAAAACGTGCTTAGATTATAAACAGAAGCAGTCATACGTACAGAAAATGAATCCCTCCATCATGAACTCATGAGCTCATTCTCCCATAACGTCATACAGTATATTAACTTGACGACATAAAAAAAAAGGCTACAGAGGCGAGTTGTCTATCCTACACACTTCCACGCCTTATAGCATCACACACCAAGCCTCGAGGGCCTTCGCACACGACAAACAGGAACATGCACCATCAGGATCCTCCTCCACTTTCTAATAATCCACCAAGAGTCGTTTTTTTGGCCCCCAGGGTGAGATAGTGGCTTCTGAAAATGTCAGCGATTCCAAAGCCCTTCGGCAAGACATGAAGGGAGCGTTGAGGAATGGTAGTAAAAAGCGAAGACATGAACCCGTGTGTGGGAGGCGGCTTCAGGACGGCAGGCCGTCAGTCTCACACCGCGTTTCCGCACAAAGCTCTAATTACCCTGCCAAGGCTAATGGAGTGGCAACGGTGTTTACCAACATCAGAAACGCCAACAGAAACAGGGTGAATCAACTCTGAGTGCCAGCTTAGACAGACCCGTTTACTCAGTGCACGACTCTGTGACCCTGCAAGTCCTGCTGATAAAATGGCCAAATCTAATTATAGTCCTTCGCTCTCTATCAAATATGGAAATATTCCTTAATACTCATTTCTTATACTACCAAATATGAGGAATATTCCTTGATAATTATTCAGTATATTACTAAACATGGGAATATTCTATAATGACCATGAATATTGGAGTATTACTTAAGTATCATATAGTTCTTAGAAATATTTAAATATTCCTTAATAATCATATAGTGTACGAACAGATATGAGAATAAATATTAAAAATAATTTAGTCATCAAGTGGGAAATCATAATCATATAGTGTAATCCCAAATATGGGGATATTCACAATCATATAGTGTGTAACAAGATAGGAATATTCCTCAATAATCCAATAGCGTAATACCACAAATGGAGATGTTCCTTAATCATATAGTGTACTACTAAATATGAGAATATCACTTAATAATGACATAGTGTACTACTGGATATGGGACTATTCTAGCAGTAGGCATACAATGTATTACCAAATATTATAATCATATGGTGTGTTACTAAATATGTGAATATTTCTTAAAAATCAGTCTAAGTGAAATGTAATACCAAATATGTGAATATTCCCTTATAATTATATATCATATTATAATTTAATGGGTGGACCGTTAAATTAGCACAGCACTGGTGTGGAACTCAAAAATGCCAAAGCAAGCTTGGACACCAGCTTCAAGGTAGAGGGTTCTAATGAAGTCAGGGTTAGAGATCCTCTAGCCCTTCATTACTGGTCATTTTGGTCAAACCGTGGTCCATTTTGCTGAACTATTAGGTGAAACTGAAGTGGTGGGGGTTCTATATATAGTGTGAGTGTAGGTAGAGGAGGGAGGAGATTTCCTTGACTCCAGACATATGGCGACTGGTCTGACCTCTGGGAACACGGTGTTCCAGCAGCAGCTGCTACAGGTGAAAACATCTCCTATAAAGACTCACTTTCTGTGGAGGGACTAAACACTGGCCTAATATTCCGTAATGGTCACACAGTATGCTGCAAATATGGAAATATTCTTTAATAATGATATGGTGTATGGAAATATTCCTTCATAATCATATAGTGTACTCCTAAATATGAGAATATTCCCTAATAATCATGTCATGTACTTCTAAATATGGGAATATTCCTTAATATTCATGTGGTTTACTACCAAATATGGGACTTTTCCTTAATAATCATTTGGTATATGGAAATATTCCCCCATAATCATATAGTGTTCTACCACATACCAGAACATTCCTTAATAATCATATACTATACTATTAAATATAGGAATATTCTTTAATAATTATATACCACATATGGAAATAATCATACAGTATATCACTAAATACTCATACAATATATCACAGATATTACATAAAGTGTGATATCAGATTTGAGAAAATTCTTTAACAATCATCTAGTGTGCAAAAAGATCGAAATATTCTTTAATAATCATATGAATCTTAAAGCATTAATAAACATACATTATACCACACACCTTAAAAATCCTTTAGTATTCTTTCAGAAATAGAAAAATATCTTATGAGAGAAGTTTAAGCTGACTGTCTCTCATTTAGAGTTTAGAACAGTGAGTTTTATGAGATGGATTACGTGTTTTATGAGATGGATCATCGTGGATCAGCTACTGAGGCTGTTAATCGGAGAAAAAATGCAGAAAATCAACACACGTATCTGATAACCTCTAAAACGAAGAGTGACTAGAAGGCTTTGGGTACAAAGCTGAGTTTCCAGGCCACATTCCGTCTCAGCTTTAGGGAAAAGCAAACTCACTCCGGATCAGAATCTTATTGTAGGGAAACGTCTGGGCCGCCAGAGCGGAGAGGCGGATGTGAATCGTATTACTGTCAGAAAGCATTGCAGTGAAACAGACAGGTAAAGTGAAGGTGATACCTCCTGGCAGACTGCCAAGTTAGAGAGTGTGTGTGTGTGTGTGTGTGTTGTACGTGAGTGTGACTCTTGTGGCTGATGGGGATAGTGCAGCTGTCAGTATCTCTTTGTGTGTGTTGGGGTATATGGGTGTGTGTGTGTGTGAAAGAGAGAGAGAGTGGGAGAGAGAGTGTGACTCCTGTGTGTGTGTGTGTGTGTCAGTAGAATGTCAGCGCTGAGACTCATTCAGACTGTGATTGATGCTTTTTACCACAGTGTTTATATAGAGAGAGCCGTCAGTGTCACCATTTAAAAAAATACACTACCAGTCAAATGTTTGCATGTTACTCACTTGATATTGTCTCAAAATATTATTTCCTAAGAATTACATTTATAGTATGTTCACTATTTCAGTCCTTTTAATAGCCAGAAAGTTTCGTTTTTCATGCATCACTACTGACCAACAAAAAGCCACCTAATATAAGCATAATTGTATTAGGTGGAGTAAACCTTTATAATTGTTGATGCAGAGTTATATCAGTTGTTATAAAAGACTTGGGTAGGTGTTACATAGTCTTATGTAGTAAAAACCTACAAAAAATCCTGAAAAGGATAGGTACAAACACACATGGCCATACAATACAGTGAAATATCAGTTAAATAATTAAATATATGATAAAAGAAACAATACAGTTGTTTATTATTCCTTTGTTATTGGTAGTGTTATTCTTTTCTTACCCGATACTTGGACAGATCGATTCTCAGCGAGTTGTGCAGCTGATCCAGGAGTTTGACAAACTTCTCCCTCTGTGGAAAACAAACCATGTTCAACATCATCACTAAACCTGATTACATAAACACTTCAGGACAGAACTCACTGAACTTATCCATTGATCTATTGATCTTTCCATCATCTGTCCATCTGTTCATCCATCACCCATTCATTCATCCATCCATCCATTATCCATCATCTAGCTATCTAAGTATACATCATTCCATCCCTCCCTCCCCCACACATCCAACTCTTCCACTGATCCATCCACCAATTCATTCACCAAACCATCCATCCATCCATCCATCCATCATCCAGTCTCTGTCCATTCATCACAAATCCATTATCAGTTACCTATTATCTATTAATTTATCCATTATTCCATCCCGCCCTCTCTCTCTATGCAACCCTTCCACTGATCCATCCACCAGTGCATCCATCCATCCATCTATCCATCCATCCATCAGTAATCTATTATCAGTTATTTCAGTTATCTGTTGTGTATTTATTTATGTACACATTATTCCATTCCTTCCTATCCCCATCCAACCCTTCCACTGATCCATCCCTCCATCCCTCCACTCCACAGCGAGTGAACTGACCCCGAAGTTAGATGCTGCAAATCTGTCAGAGGCGGAGATGTTGGTAGTGGCGGTGGTGGTGTGGGCGAAGTAGGCGTTGATGTTGGCCAGCAGGTTACTCATTACAGCTGGAACACCAGGACACATGTACTTGGATGAAAGGCAGGAGAAATGACTGAGAGAGAGAGAGAGACAGAGAGAGAGAGAAAAAAAAAACAAGAGTTAACGAAAATTCTCAGCTTAGATATAGAACCAGACTGTCTCTCAGGCTTCACTCGTCTCCCAAGGGTGACTGGAAAAACTGGAAATAAACTGTTTCTGCTGAAAAAAACCCTCCTCTCTCATTTTTACATTAATTAAGCACTGATGATCCTCTTCATTTTATTCTTATGATGGGAGATCTTTTAATTAAGGATGTTACGTAACTGAGTGGAAAGTCCAGGAATGTATTTCTTCTAATGGAAATGTTATCTTGGAATTTTCTTTCACAATAATTGATATATTTAAACTTCATACACTGCATGTTCAGAAACACACAGTACTTCAGTCATTCCTTCATTACTGAGAAAACAAACAAATCTTTACATGAGCTTGATTCAAATGTTTTCTTCAGTTCCACAAGGATGAGACAGTGAAGAGAGTAAACGAAACTCATAAATGTTTAATATCACACAAAATATTAAAGAAGTGCTGGACAACCACTAAAGAGAGAGGAGAGAGTAGAGATAGAGAGAGAGAAGGAGAGGGAGAGAGAGATGAGAGAAAGAAAGAGAGAGAGAGAATGAAAGAGAGAAAAGGGAAATGGATAGAGAGACTGAGGGAAAAAAAGAACGAGAGAACGAGAGAAAGAAAAAGAGGAGGAGTAAGGAAAGAGGAAAAAGAAAATACAGAATGAAAGAGAGAGAGAGAGAGAGAAGAAAGAGGGAATGAGAAAGAGAGAGAACGAAAGTGGGGGGGGGACAGCTGAGGAAGTCCCTATTCTTCCAACACAGCAGGTCCC
>JBBPCX010125142.1:0-19502 GCA_037974365.1 Hydrocynus forskahlii
TAGTTTGTTAATTTAAGTTAGTTTAGTTAATTGCTTTACAGTTGAGTTATGTTTCTTTGACCTCTTTTAAAATGGGCACTCTTTTCTCTTGTGATCTTTTTCCATTTTGCTTATTTTGAAATTAAAACTCTTCATCCGTGCACTACCAACCTGTTGCTCCTTGGTTCCTTGAGCTCGGTCCCTCACACTTATGCTGAAAAAGTAATGCTTCAGCTTTTGTGAGTTTTGTTTGGCCTTTTCTGCATTTCAGTCCAATATTTTGACCAGTTATCATTGAAGCTGCAGCATCTTTGCATATTTTGGTACTTAATTAATGATGCTTTCTACAAAAGCTAAAATGGTCAAAATGTCAAAGCAAGAGTCAATTTCAGCACAGTAATACATCCAAGATAAGATATAAGTAGGCTTTGGCCTAGTTTGCTTGATAGTTTTATGGGAGTTCTCCACTGACTGGTACCAGCTCGGTTTGGTTCAACTCTACTTGCATTTTTTGCATTTCCATAACTAAAATCTGGTACCTGGTTTCCGGTACCATTCTTGGTACCACCTTGGCCGAGGTTCCAAGCGTGCTGAACCAATACTAAATGATGACGTGTACATATTGGAGGTTACTGATTGGTGGTCGCGATTGTTACGTCAGTGTTGTCGACTGAACCCAGACAAGCCGCCCGGCATTTTTAAAGATAAAGTGACCGCCCATGCTCTACGTTTTTTCTGTGCAGTCCGCCGCCTTGCTTCTTTAAGCCTTGCCTGATGAGCCAATTGTCTCCATTTTGTGGCAAACAGCCACAAACCAAGGATAAGAAATAAAATCCCTCTGATTTCATCCATGCTGACGATTGTAATGAAACCAGGTTGTTTACCTCAGCAGCACTCCGCTTGTGCTAGGATGTTCAAAGTGAGATGCTTCTCAGAAAGTTTGGTCGCTATAGCAACCAGTTACATCAAGGCAGTACTTTAATTGTAGTGGAAAACTGTAGGTCCAAAACCAAACTGAACAGAGCAGAATTGCACCGAACCGAACCGAGCTGGTACCAGTCAGTGGAGAACCCACTTTAGGTTTTGTTTGTTGCGCTGTTTTTCCTAGTCCCTCATGTCTAATTTGACTTCAGTTGTGTGATCATTACTGCGTAAAGGTTGCATGCCTATTACCAGTGAAGGATGTTGCAGTGGTAGTTGACTTTGTGTGAATACAGCTGTCTCGTTGATGTGTGGCCTATTGTCTTGCTGTAGTTTTGTATCACTGTATTTGAACAGGTACAATGATGACTCCTCTGCTGTCAGCAATGGGCTGTAGCCAGATATTGTGACACTGAGCTAAATTTGCATTCTAGAGAAGTTAGGGTGACCAGACGTCCTCTTTTCGCCGGCCATGTCCTTTTTGAGACCTGGAAAATGCGTCCGGCCAGGGTTTTAGAATTGTCCGGGATTTTGAGCTACCTAAACATTCATCACATCATGGGCATCTCTCATAAACTACATGTCCAGAACGGCTGTCTGGTGCACAGCTGTCGACCGGAGATGCACATACTCCCCCGGAAACACGGCTAAACCACGGTACTTCTTGGCTGAGATGCAAACGCCCCACCCCGCAACCACCACTCAGAACCACGGCCGAGCTGGTAAAGAAAGTCCGTGCGAAGGTGTCCTCTTTTTCACAATCCCAAATCCGGTCACCCTAAGAGAAGTGCATGTTTCCAATTTTGTGTGACAACAGCTTTAGGAGGGGCCTATGTTGTTTTAGTTGGACTGTGTCCAAAGTAAGTAAAGGTTTGATGAACTTGATGTGGAAAAATTTGCACAGAGCCGTGACCACACTCAGCACCTTTGGGTTAAAGTGGAACTTCAACTGCAACCCAGTCATTATCAACCAAAATCTGTCCCGGACCTAACTCACACTTGTTCCAGAAGTGGTGGAAATCCTTCCCTGAGGTGTGGAGGCAGCAAAGAGGACAAACTCTGTATAAATGCCCTTGGTTTTCAAATGAGGTGTTTGAACACCTCATTTGAAAACCAAGGGCATTTATACAGAGTACATAAGATTGCGACGTTCAGTTGTCCACATTAAGATAATATTAGATAAACCATTATTAGTCCCACAAGTGGGAAATTTGCATTGATATGGCAGACAGTAGACAGTACAAAAGTTAAGAGCAGCAAAAAGAATAGAATAAAAGCTATACAGCACCACAGTATAGTACAAGAAGTACACTGTACAAATACTATAAAAATATAAATATAGACATTTGTGGGTGTGCAGATATATAAATATGTATATATAAGGCTACATAGTGTATGTGTGTATGTACACGCACTTGAATTTAAAAGGGTGCTGAAAGTCACAGTAGCTTGAGAGCAGATCCCTACTTTAGCCTCTGCAGCGGTACCTGAGGCCCCCTACCTGGCGGCCCATCTGCCGTGCGAGAGAACAAAGGCCTCACGCTGCCTATTACACGCCATGCTAAAGATTGAGCACAGATGTCAAGCAGTTTGCACTGGGCCCAAAATCCTCTTTTATAGCCACATAAATTTATCACAGCCGGTTGTGTTTGAAGTGAGGTTAAGAGGTATGCGTCATATCACTGACATACTGTAGCCCTTTGAAGTCAAGCCATGGTGATCCTGATATGTTTTAAGGCATATCTGATAAAATCAACTCGCTCACATGCTTGATTTACGCTACATTTTATCAAATCTTGCAGTGATGTATTCGCATACATATACAGAGAGAATCTGGGAGAAACAGTTTGAAATATGCAAGAGAACAGACCAAACATAATACTGGAGAGGTCAGTATGCTAGTTTGAGGATCCTCAAAGTATATTAGGTCAATAAAAAATATAGACTTTAATTGAAAAAAGCGCATTCCACCTATAAATTAGAATAAATGACAGGACTCTGTCGGGGTATTGGGCTTTCACATTTACTCAATTGAACTTTTTAGGAAATAGTCCATTAAAATACAATCTGATGGACCCTGGTACTGTATTTCTGTACAGTTTATATTAAAAATATTCCTTGTCCCATGTTTTAGTATTTTCTTTTTGTATATTTAGTATATTTAGTATTTATTTTAGAGTCTCTTCATGAGTTGTTATTAAAGTTGTTTTATTGTTTCGCCTCTTTTTGCTGTCCATATTTTCTGCTGAATTGAATTTCACCTGCTGGCTAGAACTCATGCGATCACACAATAGCACCAAGGGGAAAGCACGTGCGTGTCCTCCGAGTCACGTGAGCCCAGTCACTGCATCTTTTTGAATTAGAACAGAGTTGGAGGAAGAGATGGCCATCCTCCCCACCCAGGGAGAGCTGAGCCAGTTGTGCTCTCTTGGACTCCCAGCCATGGATGAAATGAACTCAGAATCTGCATGTGACTTAAAATCGGTCAAAACAACCAGTTACTTGGTTACTATTATAATCATGATCACCCATACGTCATGTTTGTACCAAGAGTGCTTTAGGATACCTGTACTCATGTATCTGTACAATCACAGTAAAGGTCAAATGAACTGAAGAATAAGAAGATATAAAGAAAAACATGTACAGGTTAGGTGCAGTCAACAGTTTAGATGATGGCAGTCAGTCTCGTAATTACAGCAGAAACATGAGCATAACTCCACATTAATGTGTTAAAACTTTAATGGAAACTGTGGTTTACTGAGGGTGGTCTGTTGCCTGCAGGGCCACTTTTCCCTCATTTAAAGCCCTGTAATTTGTACAAAAGACATTGAATCGCTCAATCATCATCTGTACCTGGCAGCGCAGACGTAGACACAACAAAACACAGAACTGGCAACAATGTCCTTATGGATTTGTTAGTAGTGCCATCCACTCCAACCAACTCGCAGAGATTTTTGATGAATTCATTTTAATTTGCTTTCTCACTGAGTCACGTTGTTATAGTAACGCAGAGTTTCTTTCCGTTTCCAACTTTTCTGTAGTCAAACAGCAGTAAAAAGTGTATTTTCTTGTACACGGAAATTCAATATGTCTGCTGTTCAATTCTAACAAAGTGAACAAAAACAGATTCAATATTCAAATGAATGTAGCAGCACAATAGATATATATGGTGTATGAAAACATGTCGTTTCTCCCATCCACCCTACAAAAATCTATCTTCATTTTTTAAAAAAGAAACTTTTTCAGTGGCCAAAATCACTGTTTGTGTCGGTATGTGTTTTCATATCCATAAGACCTTTTTCAATAACATCTTGGACGTGCTGTTTTATATAGCAGTTTTCATCAAGTTTGCATTTAGTTGTATGTACATATACATTTATGCGCATACATTTACAGAGTTAAGTTTGATCTGTAATGCTAAGAATAGCATGTGCCAGGAGTTTTTAGTAAATTTGAATTCTAATGCCATTATCAGATATCCCAAAAGAGTGTGCTGCTGTATCATAGCCCCAGTGTAAAGGTTGGTTTCACAGATGTGTTAAGTACTATTTGAAATCAATTTTGATGGATTTTACCACAGGCCCTCTGTAATTACACAGAAGAATTAATGATGTGTAATTGAAGTGGCTACTGGATTTTTCATTCAGCTGCACACGAGTAGAAAACACATCCAGACTTTTAATTCAGTCATAAATTTGTTTACTTACAATCAAACTAACTGTCTTAAGTGAATGAAATGTGTCGTTCGCACTGTTATTACCTTGAATATACACAGTCAGTAGTCACCATTGCTGCATAAAATCAGGAGTACTGACATGAGGGGCTCCTGAGCAGCTGTGTAAAAATTGTCAGTCCCATCAGGAGAGTCTCAACTCAATGTCTGGCAATGCCGAGAGTTCCAGGGGGTATAATTGGCTGTGCTCTCTCTGGGTCAATAGGATACCCTTTTCCTCAATCACCCAGCATGATGCTAATAATAATAATAATAAGTTATATTTATATAGCGCCTTTCACAAACCCAAGGTCACTTTACATAGCAAGCAAAAAAAAAAACAAACAAAAAAAAAAACACACAAATCCATATTACATTGTCAATCATCATTGCTAGCCAGTCGAGGCGTCTGTATAACAGAATTGGCAGTTAGTGTTCTCCACCAAGCATGTTGAGCTGTCCAGTGAAGCTGCACTTAGATCTCAAGGTGCTGACTACTTACTTGTCCACAGAATTATGAAAGCTTCAGCGGAGGAAAAGCGTTCTCATATATAAGCTCCAAGCTCTGGAATGCTATTCCGAATAACATTCGGGTTTTTAAGCCCAGGCTGAAAGCTTACTTGTTTAGTCAGGCTTTCTGTAATTAATTTTCCTGCCAGATGAAGGGTGTAGAGTTGGGAGGCAGTGGGCATAGAGAATTCAAGTAAACTGGGACACTGGTGCTGTCCCCTCGCCACTCCTCACGTTCACTCATATTTGTGACAGTGGAGTGGAGGTACACCAGTGTCTCTGGGTGCTCTCATGTCTATCATACCCCTCGGTTCTGCCCTTTCTAGCTAGGCGGCTTTAGCGAGGTACGCCAGAGTCTTGCACTCTCTACGGGCATAAATAATTCTCTTAAATTTAATCAAAACTAACCCTGTCCTCTGATTTTTTCCAAGGGGAACTGCTACACAACAGTCTAGCCCGACTGATCACCATGGGACCCCAGGTCACCACCTTCCTGGGCCTGCAATCGCTGGGGTTCCATGCCAAAATGTCCTCGGTTGGTTCGGCTGCTCACAACTCCCCATGTGCTCCTCCCCCTACCGAGGGCAACTGCTGTTTAAAGCTCAGACGGAGATTGTTGTTCCTGTTCCTGTAGTTTATGGACTACAGACTCTCAGCTACTATTCCAACACAATTTACCCCTATGGACACCGACTCTGGTAGGCGTAGATGATCTATCTCTCAATAAGCTTGTTCATAAAGGCCGTCTCTTGTTATTTATCCCCGTAAAGGCTTTCATTTATTTCCCTCCGGGTCGACCCGAGGAGGATGGGTTCCCCGTTTGAGTCTTGGTTTCGCCCAAGGTTTCTTCCACCAGCTGAGGGAGTTTTTCCCCACCTCTGTCACCTTTGGCTCATTCACTAGGGGCTTGTCTCTCTAAAGCTGCTTTGTGACAACATGGTTGTAAAAAGCGCTATATAAATAAAATTGAATTGAAATAGCAGTATTTTGTAAAAATGCAGTGCTGGGAAGCCCTAGACAGCAGTTGGAATGGGACATAACTAACTTAGGGATACATTTGTGAAATGTCCAGAACAACTGCAAGCCAAAATCTCCTCCCTATGTAAAAGTAATCCTGTCCAAACAGTTTATCAGACTTCTGTGTCCACATGGTGCAATATTTCTACGTAAGGTATGCTAATTCCGAACATAGGCATGGTGGCAATGCTTTCAAGAAAAGCTGATTCAGAGTTTTTTTTAACACCATAAGGAACCTGACTGGCCTTAGGCTGGGGGACCCCCTCTCTGGGACTGAGTGCAATATATAGAGGTTTATATGCCTCATGGTGAGTCAGAGGAGAGTAAAAGCCTCCACTCTGCTGGAGACCGCAGCATGCTGACTGCTCACTTTTCTTACCCTCTACTAATGAGCCCTCTCTCTCTCTCTCTCTCTCTCTCTGCAAAGAGCGCAGCTCAGGCCACAACCACTAAATATCTGACCCTCCATTCACGTCTCATATCTCTTAATCTCTCCCACTTTCAATTTCCGCTTTTCTTGGCGCACACTGCCACTCTCTCACGCCCACTGGCCTTTCTCTAAGCCTCTTCGACTCTTTTTTCTAGTTTCCCTCGTGAAAAGCGCACAAGGTAACATAACCACGCACGGCAACTAAGCAGAAACAACAAGTGATATAAGATGCCCTCCTTCAGCGCATGAAAGACTAAACCCATTGTTCCCACTCAAACAGCACAGCAAAAAAAAAAAGAAAAATTTCAGAAGAGAGCACAGTTCTGGCTTGCTTCAATGGACCTCGTCAAGTAAGACTACAGGGAAGGGATCAAATGAAGCAGTTTCCCAGAAGTGCCTTGAAGGCTGCAGTGACCTGGCAGGCCAGAGAAGCCTGGGGAGTAGGTAGGTGGGGTTCCCCAGTATGAACACACACAACTCAAGCAACTACGTGACACCAAGCTGGCTGATGGATCCATTTTGGGCTTGCCTTTTTGGACTTGCCATGAAGCATCGTGTCTTGGAACCACCCCAGCCCATTGGGAGTGTATGTGCGTGTTAAAGGGCAGCTGATGAAAGAGCCTAAAAAACAGAGCCCATCAGACCGATTCTTCAATCAAAGGAAATACAAAGTGTTTTTTAAAAAAGATGTACCTTTCGTTCAAGGGTACCATCTAGGTGGTGGCCTAGTGGGTAGGATACTTGCCTTGGGACCAAGAGGTCATGGGTTCGAATCCTACCTTCAGCAAACCACCACCGGGTTACCGAGCAAGACCCTTAATCCCAAATTGCTCCAGGGAGACTGCCCCCTGTAGTTAGTGAATGGAAGTCGCTTTGGTTGAGACTCTGCTAAATGGCGTAAATGAAAATGCTGTAAATGAGGACATTTTGTCAAAAACAGCTAACATATAGTTGCACTTTGTAGGTTTACAGTTCCATCTGTTGCTGAACAATTTACCAGCCTCCTCTGTCCCATCCTACCATGGTAAAGGACAATTGTCGACCAGATATTTTGGGGTAAGGCACACCAGTGATATGAGCATGTCATCCTCTTATTCATCTCTAGCTCTTCATCAGTGGTCAGTTTCTGACCACAGGACTCCTGATGGATAATTTTTGGTTTGTGGACCTTTCCTAACCTACCAAAACCACACACACTGTGGCACCAACAAGGTCAGTGGTAGTACTATGGTGGTCCTTTTCTAAACCCTGTAACAAAGTGCATCTACATGGGATGTGTCTGACTGTAGGTTCAAGGTAGATGGGCCAGGTACAAGTGTGTGTGTGTGTTACGCATTTTAGAGATGACTGTCTTCAATGTGTGCCTAAGAAAACATATAAAACAGACATTTTCCCAGCTGATGAATGGCAACACAGTAAATTAAGTTAAGCTGCTTCCAAACTGTAAGTTATAATTTTGTGCTGGTATTCCATTGCAGGACCAAAATCAGTTTGTTTTTTATTCTTTAGCCTTGGAAAGCTCGTAGATATACACCAACGTGGGCCCAGTTTTGCCCATGTAAATGCAAGAAAGGTGGCAAGTTAATTTCCTTACAACATGAAAAGACCAAAAGATAACACCGGTTTAAAACACATATTTTGCAATGTGAAAACAAATACTGGAATGTAGTGCAGGAACATTTAACATTCATAGGCACTGCCGCTGAAAATAATAAGAATCAATGAATTAACATTAACCTCTTACGTCATGTGTTATTCAGAGTGTTTGCCATCTATAACTCATCAAACCCCACCTGGCATGTGTGTCCACAGTGGCTATAGTGAAATGGATCAGCGTGTGGAGTTGGAGCCTTTTATGTGCTGCTGTTTTCTATATCTATAGAAACTAGTTGCCCCTAGTAATGGATTAAAGATTAAAGATCACTACTGCTCAAAGGTTTCTAAGCTCCTATTAATGAGTTCTGTTAATGTGTGTGTATAATATATATATATATATATATATATATATATATATGTGTGTGTTTGTGGGCGTGTGTGTGTGTGTGTGTGTGTGTGTGTGTGTGTTTGTGTGTGTGTGTGTTATAAATGCAAGTTATTTTTGAGCTTTTGAGATTTTTGCCATTTTTTTGGCAATGTAACAAAAACAGTGGGTTTATCAAATGCATACATATGTTTCAAAGGGTCCCTCTGAACTGAGCCCTGGGTCAATCCTGACACGAAAGCAAGGGCTTAACAGACAGCAAGGAAGAGTAAAATACAGAGGCCAATAGCGAAATGTGGGATGATGCCAAAATTTCAGCAGAAGTGCTTTCCCAGTCCCCAGGACATACCACCACAAGTGTCTGCTGGAATTTGATCACAAAATAGCTCAGAAAGCCAAAGGTACGTTAATCACAGGGTGTGAAAGGAGAGCCCAGAGGAAAAGCCCAAGTTTTTTCCTGCTTCTCACTAGTTCCAGCCGCCAATGGCTTCCCTACTTTTACACAGACACAGACACACACAAACACACACACACACACACACACACACACACACACACATACATACACACACACATATACAAACACACGTGCAGCTCAGGCCTCCCATCACAATTTCCATCAGCAACTGTGCTGTCAGGGTTCCTGCCACTTGATATTTACAAGGAGTGGGAAAAAAAGGAGTGACAGGAAAGCCAAGCACTTATCTCCTTTTAATGGTCTGAGCTTTAATAAGTTACAGAAGTTGTGAGGTACCAGGCAACATCCAGCCACACGTTTCTGGCTCTGCAGTGACTGTACCTGCCTGAAGCGTTTTATAATCGTGTTTTATAATCGTGTTTTATAATTGCACAGTAGTTTCCATTTATCAAGACCGTCAATCCATTCAAGAAAAATCAAATTTACACGTTTCCAATTAGCCCAAATGTAGTTTATCAGCCACCAAATAGTTGGGGTCTAAATTTAGCTTCTTTTGTTTAGAAATGGAGCTGTGAGTCTAACATTGCTAGCAAACAAGTCAATAGTCACCCAAATTGTTTCAGCCTGCTCCAGCTGCACCCAGCTCCTCACCGAGGTCCTTCTTTAACAGACACATCAGTGTGGTTTAGGACACACTATGACTTACTATGGGCTATAAAAGCCAACAAAACCTCACCCACCGTGCAGCCGAACGTGATGGGCAGGCAGCCATTTCAGACAATAGGGTTTGCATTCAGAAAACTGCCTCAGGAGGGAATTGGTTTTTGTGGCAGTAGATATCATAAACACAGAGGAAACTGATCCAAGGTTAGACATTCTCACAACTGCATTGTGAGTACCAGCTGTGATCTTATCTGAAATGACTGCCTGAGGCACATGGAGAGTTTGAGAGATGTTTTGGTGATGTATTTTTATAAAAACAGTTTGGTTGACTATTACTGTATACAGTTTGTTGGCTACTTTAGCCCCATGGACTGAAGAAGCAAAATAAGGACACAAAATATGGCTGATTGACTTAGGTAACTGGATGTGGTGCACAAAGGTAATCATGTTTGTCTCAGAATTTTTTTTTTATTGCAATATGATTTATTTCTAATGTGCAGTCCGTGTTCTGAATCAGCTCTGCTTTGTTATTTTGCATCAGAACATCATGTCCTCTGCTCATGTTTCCTGAACGAAAGGAATGGAATGTCTTTCCTTGAAATCTGAGACATGAGTGGGAGCTTCAGTGATTTAGACATTGCGATCACTTAGACATAACTTTAGAATAATGAAATGCATTGACATTTCGTCTGCTTCACCCAGTCAGTTGTTAACTGCTTGAACGAGAAAAGATTTGTAGGCTGGACACACAGGCTTTATTAAACATTGTCCAAATCTACTAAACCATACCGACTACCAAACAATGACAAGAAAGTTTCTGACAAGAAACTACCTCCAAACCCCCCTTGCCCCCGGTAGTATCATCAATCAGTGCTGACTAGGAGGTGCAATCAGACTGTGGTGTAATGCACAAGCCTAACATGCCATTTCATGTCAGTTGTGATATTCTTCTATTAAAATAAACAGCAGAAAACCACAGCCCCTGCTGCTAACAGGCACCTGAGAATATAATTATTTTAGAGGAGCTTCCCAGTGGAACGTTCCAGGTCGGCAGCTGCTAGAGGCCGCCATTCTTTAAGTTTTGTATGTGGACTTTTAAGTTGAAGTTGTGTACACCGGATTTGAGTTTAGAGTTAATTAGTTACAGCTGACTGGTGTTTATGTTTAAGTGAGTTTTGGTTTCTATTGGTTCGTGTGTTTAGTTCATATTGTATTGAAGTTCCAACGAGTCACGTTTTAGTTGTCGGTCCACTGACTTTCTGTTCTAGGTTCATTCGACCTGTCTCTGGTTTTGTTTGTGTTTAGGCCCTTGTGTGCCATTTTGTTTTGGTAATTAAAGTCTGAAAAGATTATGGAAGTCTGTGTCTGTGCCTCCCTTCACTGCCTGGAGACAGGCCTAAACCTGACAGATGGACTGACCCAAAAGGTGCAGCAGACATAGCCATGGGCATGTGGGGTAACGGGGTGTGCTCCCCGAGTGGGGCAAGCTGGACCCAGCCATGGGGTGGACCGACGAGGGTAAGTCGGTTTTTCACCAAGCTGCTGGGTGATGTCAGCTCCGAGGATGAGGAAGATCGGTACCACTGGAGCAGCAGGTGGGCAGACGCGCCAACAATCCTGACTCCAGAGGTAATCGTTGACCCGCTCATCTTCAGTCCGACAGCCGAGGAGCTCCGGCTGAGGCTCGCTGTTTGGCGAGGCGGGAGTGGTTTTATTTGCAAGGCAAAAAAGCTTGTGTTGAACGCCAGCTCTTACCAAGCCTTTTATCAGTAAGAACGGCTGAACATGTAGCAGCATTCACAGGTTAATTTTTTTTTTTTTAATTAAACCACAACAAACCGTCACGCCCGTCTTTTTTAACTGACCTGAGCTTGAGTGTGCTGATTTTATGAGCATGCTGTGTGTTTTGCTCCATGTTTGTATCTTGGGGTTTAGTTTTTGCCCATCCTCAGCACCTCTCTCTGTCAGACATTTTAATGTTCACTCGACCATTCTTTCTCTCTCTGCCAATATGCCTCGAAAGTCTCTCGACCATTTTGTAAATGATCAATACCCGGCCCCTGATCAACTGATCGCAAAATTTTTGCAATCAAAAAGTTGCGCTTATTTTGGCTAGAAAAAGAATAATAAAAAGAAGATGCAAGCACACTAATTAACATTAGATACACACGCACTGGCAATGCAGGTGAACAAACAAACACTTATACAGCAGTTCTTCTGCTATCAAGATCATTTTAAAGCAAGAGATATGGATATGATTTTGATTTCATCAACCATCACCTTTTGACAATATTTTGTGCTCATATTTACCACTTCAAAGCTGTAATAGAAGCAGTCTGTCACTGTAAACGTTGTCATTCTCAGTACACCACCATATAAAACAAGTACAGAATATAAAACTACTGAATACTGGGAACTGCACTGATGCTGATAAATCCACAGGAATTTATTGTATCAGTCAAGCCCTAAAAGCCATACAGTATATGCACATAATAATTAATGATCCTTTTTTCCATGCAAATACTCCGGTAGATTTCCTCCTCGTCTGGAAAAATGAAAGTCCTTTCATCACTTTCATGCATATAGTGTGTCACTGTTTTTTCATATACACACGCACCATCGCCACTGCAGACACAGCTGTTAAGTGCCACAGCATAATTACTGCTACGTGAAACTCGATAAGCTGAGCATAGCATGTGATTAGGGGAATGTGGGCTTTGATACAGCAGCCACCGCACAGTACCCTCTTATTTACACCACCAGTCTCCTTCCACTGTGCACTTGCTTTTCCAAGCTCCTCCCATTCATGGAACCCACTGAACAGACCTATAAGACCATATATGTTTGATGTTTGCCGAGTTTCTAACCCATTTCTGACTTTCAGCATTCACAGCCAGGGGTCAAATTGCATTTAACCCTGACTGCCTGTTTCATCTAAAATTGTCAAATTTTGTATTGTTTTTTTTAAAGCTATGAATACCTTAGCACCTTCACACACATCTCTGAATGCCTTAAAGTCTTTAAGACACAGTAACAGTAAAAGAGCCGGTTTAATTCCAAGGGGGCAGAAAATGATCATTTAAAAGTGATTGTGATTGTTTTTGGTATCACACAAATATAATAAGTGAACCTCTGGGACGAAAACACATTATTATTATAGATACTATTATTCACAACCTTTTGTATTGATTAGAAGCAAGATCAAACTTTGTTTTCTTATTGATTGGAGAGCGCCAGTCTGTCTAAGAACGGGATAAAAACACAGCGAGAGTGCGAGCCGATCATGACCAGCTGTTTCTTCTCTGTTCTGCTCTCACCGTGGGTGTTCCTGCCTCACTGCAGATTTTTAACCCTACAGTTACAGTTTCATTCCTTTGAAAAGGTGTTGATTGGAAAAACAGACTCTCAGCTTTCACCGATTTCACTTTTTGTGGAGGGATCCGATTGTGATTGGCTGTGGTTTTAAATGTTTAACCATTAAACTCAAATGAAAATAAGCCTTCAACAATTGCCTCTTCACCATTACTTAAATAAAACCCACAAACTGTAACTCCCATGCTTCGATCTGAAGCTTTATTTGTGAGCTTTCGCTCTGGTATATAACATGATGTGCACCTTCCTGCACATATTACCCAGACAAAACCACTGGAGTCAACGCAAAAGAGGAAGTGAGTAGAGGGGAAATCTTGTGGCCTTCAGTGAAAGTCTAATGATTTCTGGGAACTAAAAAATAAATGTCTGTATTTTTTTTTTTTGTGTATTAGAAACATTCATTCATTAATTCTCTGTAACCGCGTAATCCTTACTAGGTTCGCGGATACCTGGAGGTTAACCTGGGGTCTACGGGCGCGAGGCAGGGACTCACCCTGGGTGGGGTGCACAGACTCACACCTACAACCAGTTTAGAATCCTCTATTCACCTGACACACATGTCTTTGGACTGTGGGAGAAACCGGAGACCCCAGAGGAAACCCACACCACCACGAGGAGAACGTGCAAACTCCACACACACACAAGGCCAGGACCCAGATTTAAAAATATTCTTATTTCATTTTGGACTTTTGGTTCGAGCTAAATTCTTAAATTGTCATCTGAAAACTTATCCTATTGTGTTGTTTTTGCTCTGGTATTGACGTAGATAGGCAAGCTCTCCCTTTGGTTCGTGTGAGTCTTACTCCATCACATTAACCAACATAATTAGGATGTGATAGCACATTTTCATTTACAGTGGGGGGGTGCAGGTGATTTCATGAAAGAGAAAATGTCATTCTAGGTCATGTAAAGGATCTGTATACATCAATAAGTGGTAAATGACTACTTTATACCAGATCCCTTCACTAAAGTAATCACCCTACAGATGCTACATAAAATACATTCATACATACATACACAAAATATATGTTAATGTGTAAATATATATATTAATATATTTAAGCTAAGATAAGCAAGAACTTTATTTATCCCAAGGGAAATTCTTTTGTCAGTCATATGCACCGTGCAACAGAACAACAAAATAAGGCGATAGAGATTTTTTACAAACGAAAATAGACAATAAACAAGAAACACTAGTGCAACACAATTATAGACATAACTGTAACACTGACATCGCTGTGTGTAAGATTTAGTGTGCTGCACCAGCAGATCAGTAGTGCAATATGGCTTATGAAAGTGACTGTGTTAATGCAATAAGAATAAAAGTAAATGCAATAAAATAGCATCAGACAACGAGGGGATGTGAGTAACATTTGTAACATTCAGTCAATTCACATATGAAAAAACAAACAGTGGAGTTATACTGCACAAATCCAGTTCTGAACAGAATGACAAAGACTTAAAAGATCACCTACAGAATGGGGAGGAGTTATGGAGTCTACGTATGTACAGTATATGTCACGATTGTAACGGGAAAGAATGTCTGGGTTCACGTTTAAAAGGTGATTTTTTTTTTGGATAATTCCCGGTCAGTAAAGCCCATATGTTACGTTTGTTTTTGGTCGGGCCCGCTATAAAAGGAGAGGCAAGTAGGATGCTAAGGTGGCTGGGGGTCCTACCTGGACGGTTGCGTCATCAGTGCCTCAGTTTGTAACAGCTTCTCCCCTCTGTCTGGGTTGGCACGCTGCGTCTCCGGTGGAAGGTTTGGTGACTTTGGAGTGGTTATTCATGGTATGTTTGACACTACCGGTCTGCATTGTGAGCCCTGCAAGGGAGTGTTCAACAACAGCTGACTTTTTATTTGCTGCAGCGTTTTCAATTACGGATATATGCGTTGGACAGTGGGGCTGTACGTGACTTGCAGGTATGGCAGGTATGGATACAATGTATCCATTGGACGTTTTTTTATTAAATGTTTCTTTTTTTTTCTGTTTAGTCATGACTGATGCTAGGAGTGCTTAACTTTGTGTGGCCACTCGTGCTCATTTTATCATTTTATTAAAAACAACTTGGTGAGCCTGTGACATAGCTGCTGTTTTGCCTAACTGAGTTTTGTTACGTTACGGTGGTGAGCTTCTTGGTCGCCATCGGAGAAAGTTTCTGGCATTCGGCGTCAGTCTAGAAGTTTTTGGAGCCACGTGGTTGAGTTGGCGTGCTGAGATCTGTCCTCAACCGCGGTAGCCATTTTGGCTCTGTGTCCTGGAACTGTGATTTCAAACCACCGAATTCGAACTGAACTGCCCCTCTTGAACTAACAATTTTGCATCTTTCTTTAATTTTTGTGTGTGTATGTAGTCGTGTTTATTTTTTGTTAGGGTTTAAAGGGTTTTTTTTCTTTTCCTTTTTCTTTTTTTTTGTTTGTTCTTGCTTTGTGCAAGTTTTTGAACATACCCATTCTAGCTTGTGATAAGCGTGGTGTGTATTGTGTGAACAGGTATCTCTCAGTGGGAAGTACCTGCCTTCATTGTGTGTGACTCTCCGATATATGTATATGTACATATTTTTCTTTCTGTTTTGGGGTTGATGTGTTGGACAGGTATGGGTAGTTACTGACTGGTTCGGTTGCGCTGCTTTCTGTGGTTGTTTTGTTCAGCCCTTTCTTCTGTGTATTACAGGAGTGGAGTTTGCCTGACCCTAATAGCTCGTGGTGGTGGTGTTTCTTGTCACCGGTCATAGTGTGGTGGTGTGGATATCACTGTGAGGGTGAGCACGTGTGAGTGTGTGTGTGTGTGTGTGTGTGTGTGTGGGTGGGTGGGTGTATAGGTAAGATTTTAAGGAACTCCATCCTGCTTGTCAAGGGTGTCAGTAAGACCCAATTTCTGTGTTTATCTGTTTTTTTTGTTTTCTTCTTCAGTTTAACCAGTTGTAACACAGCCAAACTACAGTTTCCCTTTTTGACAACGTGAGTCCTGGCATGATTTTATTACTGTGTTTTTATTGGAATTTTTCTTATAATGAAGTATATTTGTGATTCGAAACACGTCTCATGCTTTTCTCTAGAGTAGACGGACCTGTGTGCTTTTGGATTAGCGAAAGTAATATGTCCTGGGGTGAAATTCCGCAGGTAGCGTAGTCGTACATTCCTACTTTCTTGGTCACTCTGCTTTAAATCAGTGTAGTGACGTATTCCATAGCCAGCTTTTCACACACTAGTGTGGTTGTATATCAAAATCGTCATCTTTAATTTCCATTCCTGACTATCCCCACCACACAAGGTTCAGATGAGTTTCATCAAGAATGGCCCAAAAATGTACATGTGCCATTAACTTAGGGTTAAGAAACAACTAGAATCTCATATTGGGTGCTAACAGAGATTAGAAATATTATACAACTGTGTTTTTCCCTCATTTTGACTGTGGTTTGATATTTATTTGCCCCAAACTGAAAGCCTTGCTCTAATAGTCAAGGTTTGCCACTGGAAGAGAGACACTGGGCCAGTTTAGACCTACATTTTAATTGTTACACATCTGTCTAATATTATCTGATTGGGCTAGTAGCTGACCTCAAAAACGTATTCCAGGCTTTCAGGAACTGAGAGTAGATGCCAAAGCTTTGGACTGGATTCCAAATGGGCACCTGTGGAGGCACGGAGTGTGAGACACTCGGCTTTCACTTTCTAGACAACCTGAACAGAAAATCAAGTCTGATAAATAAATGTTAGCTAGTGTTAGCTCTTTAATAAATATAATTAACATTGTACTCTTTGTTTTTGGTGTATGTCCTTCTCTATACCTTAGAGCTTTGAAATTACCTTATTCTAGAATTACTGCGTTGAGTCTGTTAACAGTCTATAAATTTGCACTTCTAGACTGTGCAGTTCCAATTCTTGGAAGGTGAACCTTCTTTCCAGGGCCAACTTTCTGAAAGAGAACAGCAGGTTTTCCTCAAGAATTTGACAGTATTTTGCCCCATACATTTTTCCTTCTGTCCTAACAAGTGTCCCAGTCCCTGCTGCAGAGAAACACCCCCACCGGATGCTACCAAGGTTCAAGGTTTCTTTATTTTCATCAGCAGCTGTGTATACGTACATAGTGAGATGAGACAACGTTTCTCCATGGACCACGGTGCAACATGTAGCAACATACAATATTCAGCAGTCAACAGAGCGCAGGTTACAACAGACAGTAGACAATAGATAAAAAAATAAATAGACACAACAACAAATGTGGACATTGTGTAGTTTCCCAGTCTGTGGCACCGGAACACTTCAACAACGAAAAACGAGTAGAACTAGGACACTGACATGAAACATTTAGCACCGATTTTGAGTCGCATGAAGAGGTCGCCACACAGACGCCTGCTCGCTCCACCATCTTGGATAAACATCCATGTTTTACTGTAGATATTATTTATTTTTTTTGGATTGTGAGCTGTATTGGCTTTCCACCAGATAGCCCACATAGTTCCGTTTCAATATCTGACCAAAGCACCTTTTTCCATTTCCTCATCGGCGAAGTTCTCGTTTCAGGCTGCAAAGCAACAATATGTGAATAGTCTGAAGGTAGTAATTATGTTCTATACCCATGGTGAATAAAATAAACAGATACCACAAAAGACTTCAGAGAAACTGCCTGAGCCAGATACCCAGTTAACTTTAATTGATTTATTTGAATAATTGAATTATCTTTAAGACCTTTCATACAGAGTAGCTCAAAGCGGCAGCATGCAAAGTTTAATCTTAATTGGAGTAGCAGTGGCTTCATTTATTTGCACTTTATATCACTGCATGTGCACTAATTGGCACCAAACTGAGTTTCAGCAGTTTTATTCAGTAATGCTCTCGACCAGAAGGATTTAGTTGGATGTAGGGAGCAGGCTGTTTATTACTTTCAGCATGGTTTTGATTATGATTATTATGTATGCTCTTACAAATTTTAACATCAGAATCATGATGATTAAGCAAAAAAAAAAAAAACAACAGAGACAAATTTGAAATAACAGGTTTTGTATCATGTTAATTTGCTCAAAATAAAGCTGGTGGAACTTAATAGTTCTTAAGACTTTTTTGTTTGGTTTGAGGCTGGGAAAACATGAAAAAGCACATTTTTTTCTACTTATAAAGGTGAATAGGCTCATAGAAAGAGCAGCCTGCAAAATTTCACCTCAGTTGGACAGGTGGATGTTGTAAAATTGATAAATTATACAACGCCATTGATAAAATTATACCATAGTTGACATGCTACCTCAAAATTACCTAACTTATTAACATATCAAGTTTTAATGAGAATCAGAAAAAGCATTTAGACATATTGTCAACTATGCTTAAAGTCAGAAGGCTTAGAATTCGGCACTCGTTTTGTTTATTCATTTTAATATGTCATTGACATTATTATTTAGGCTGTGCGGAACATTCTGACACCAGTACTTTCATGATCGCGCCAAAAATAAGGACTATAGTAAAAGTAGGTTTTTGCACAAAATGAAGACCATTTTTGTGGGACGAGCTTGAAGATCTAAATTGGTTTAGTTTCCATGAATGAGTTTTGTGTCTAAGCCTTACAGTTCAGAAGTTATTCACACAAACGTGAACAGAACATTTGTTGTAGCGCCACCATCAGACCTGTTCCTGCAAACTGATGGGCTTACTGTAACTTTCCTCCAAAACCTGTGGCTCTATGACTTTTCTCCCCATACCATTTTAGCCGAGAAAAAGAGAAGAAGAAGAAGGAGGAGGAGAAGAAACTTCCTAATAATTTCAATAAGGCTGCAGCACCTTCAGTGCTTGGACTTCTTAAAGAAAAGACATTTCTGTGAAAGCACACACACATTCACACGCACACACGCACACACGCACACACACACACACACAAACACACACAGTTGACCCAGAGAAGGCTGGAATCCTCTTCATAGGACCTTGTGGCTATGCAGTGTGTGGTGACAGTATAAATAAGGAATAAAAGAGGCCTTCACACACACACATATGCTGACACAGGCCCTCTTCTCTCTCATCCAGTTCTCAGCCAACCAGACAAGAAGAGCTGCTCTCAAACTGCCTTTGCCGAGTTACTAGTCCACTATGCTGTACGGCCACTACTGACTTCTTCTAAACTTTAAATAAGAGCACTGAGCTCAGCAAGCATGACAAAAGAGAGCACACTCTTAAATGAATAGTTCTGAAAATCTAATTGCTCTCCATTAGTTCTCACTTTACACAGAGTAGATCAGTCAAGACATGTTTGGAGTCTTAATGTGTACTGATACTAATTCTTAATCCAAAATTTGTATCCAAATAGTATCTTTTTCTTTTCTCCAACCTGTAGATTTTCTGTTTAGCTAAACTACCACTTTTAAGCAGTGTGCGAACTATACCACGGTCTCTGGGGGAGCCGGGCGGGGGTGTCGGGGGCAACGTTAGCTGTCTCTCTCGGTTCGGTAGCAACAGTCCCAACGTCCGATGTGCTACCACCAGCAGACGGTTGGTCTTCTTGATCAGCTT
>JBBPCX010125230.1:0-19497 GCA_037974365.1 Hydrocynus forskahlii
TGGATGAAGTACGACAGGGTCACAAACCATTTTCTGAAAAAGGAACAGAGGGCAGAATTTATGTACAAATAATGTAAAGAATTTCATGATGTAGGCCTAAAATGAGCTTTCCCTGTTTGAAAGACTAGCAGCCACCACTGCTTTCAATATATAGTAGAAAAGCCACGGCTTCATATTTTCCATGAGAATTTGACTCAATTAAGGTCAATGGACAAGTGTTAAAATCAAGAATTCAGGTTGGTCAAATGGTATAAATCCTGTATGGTGCCAAAAAGCATGTTATTCATAAATACTAATGAGACAAGGGACCGCTCGTTCCCTGAATATAACACTCACTGTTGTCATCGCTGTCGCAGCTGTCGATCTCCACGGACGTGTCCATGCTACTCATGACGGACAGCGTCCCTCCACCTCCTGTAGCTCCTGGAGACATGG
The DNA here is from genome assembly GCA_037974365.1 of Hydrocynus forskahlii. Taxonomy (NCBI): domain Eukaryota; kingdom Metazoa; phylum Chordata; class Actinopteri; order Characiformes; family Alestidae; genus Hydrocynus; species Hydrocynus forskahlii. The sequence goes on from JBBPCX010125230.1 coordinate 436, forward strand.
GGGACAGTAGCCCCCCTCCCCCCGCAGCCCCTCCACCAGCAGGAGGTGAGGTTGACGGAAAGCCAAGCTGGTTGGGTGACAGCGAGTCAGAAAAGGAGGATGTGGGGGAGAGGCGAGGAAAGTAGGCAGAGATTTGCCTGATTGGCCGAATAGGACCTGGGCAGACATTGATGGCCATGTGCTCCTGGATGGAGATGGTCATCCTCTTGCCTTTCTGCACTGTCATCTAGCTGCAAATAGACAGAGAAGGATGTTTGAAGACAGTTGACCCAGAGGGGCAAAGTCCAACTAATTTTGGTGATCTCTCGGCTCTTACATGCCAACTAACCCATGTAGCTGAATCAGATGTTCAGAGCAGGGAAATCACCAAACTGGGTTGGAAATCTAGAAGTAAATCTTCAGTATTGTAGATAAAAATAGATAATTTCAGTAAGCTTCTGAACGTTACTAATCAAAACATTGTGCCTTCTGCTGTTTGTGCTCAAAATTCTGCCTGTGCAACAAGCAAGCCTTTCTTTTGTGATGCACCTACACTACCAGTCAAAAGTTTGGACACACCTTCTCATGCAATGTTTTTTCTTTGTTTTTATTAGTTTCTACATTGTAGATTAATATTAAAAACAAGCAAAATGATGAAGGAACACATGGAATTATGCAGTAAACAAAAAAAGGATTAAACAGGAAAAGGATTGTAATAAGGTAATGATGGACTGTTGCTTCTTTTTACTTAGTGGTTCTTGCCATAATGTGGAGTAGAACCGTAGTGGAACAGGATCACTAACTGGGTACCAACCCGACCATCACAACTGATGATCCCAAACACAATAAGAAGGCAAGAAATACCACTAATGAACTCTTGACGAAGAACACGTGTTAATGCAGAAGCATTCCAGGTCGATTCCTCATGAATCTGACTGAAAAAATGCCAAGAGTGTGCAAAGCTGTCATCAGAGCAACAGGTGATGTTTTCAATATTAATCTACATTGTAGCCAATAATAAAAACAAAACATCGTTGAATGAGAAGGTGTGTCCAAACTTTTGATTGGTAGTGTACATAATAGAAATCATATTTCCCCCATGCTTCCTGTCAGAATGGCTGTATGGAATTACATCAACATTTTAGAGCATTATAGACAACTTTTTAATAAAACTTTAATAATTCTTCTTAATGAAGATAATATACATCTTATATGGCCTATAGTATGTGTTTTATTAAAATAATAGAAATCATACAATTAACTGAGCTTCCTGTGGCACGTTGCAAACTGTTAGAATGACTGTGTAGATCCTATGAACATTAGAGCATTATGGAGTGCTTTAAGAATAAAACAATAGATATATCGCCCCTAAAGTGTCTCACAATGTCCATGTGGAATGTGTTACCATTAGAATTATTTTATTGCATGTAAAAATGTTTTAAATTGTCCTTTTGATGTCATTAGTAGCCTTGGGGGGGGATCCCCTCATCAAGGCGAATTTGGGCACTGGCAATGGGTAATACAAAGCAAAATATTTGTTGACGGTGGTGCAGTGGGTGTTTCATTTTATAAACTTGCACTGTTCCCGAAGGCAAATGCAGGTTTTATTAAGCAGGAGCAAATGAACCTAAGCCTGCTTATAATGTGCTGAGCAGGATTGTTATTTTAATCAAAACTGGATTTGTTTCATTTGTTTTGTATCCAGATATAATCAGTTCTCACATGGCCATCATGCGTATCATTGCAGAAACTGTGCCTTGCTCTCCATATGCCTTTATATTGTACAGACATTTTCTGCAGAATTATGCATAATGCATTATGCCAAGCAACACAGATTCAACCAGCAGAAGAGTCTGGGTGTGTGTGCTAATAACTATCCTCACACGATCTCCTTTAAATGCCATTTACACACTTGCTCCATCAGTCTAGGACTTACGGTGGGTGTCTCCACAGTGGCGTTGGCAGACTGGACCATGAAGTCTGGCCAAACTGTCTGAAAGACACACTGACCTCAGAAAAGAACATTTCATTTCTGGACTGAGGTGCACCAAGTAAGTGTGGAATGTGATTTTCCTGATTTTTTAACATAATAATAAAATAATAAATGAGATGAATAATAAAATATATTAAATAAGAAAACTGACCAAGCACAGCATATGCATGATAATTGATCATTTTCTGACCAACGTCATTTGGGATTCCTCATTAAAATGAAATGGTGATTTATTGCAATCTCGATGTGTTAACCCATTTACACAGGAGTCATTTGTACTACTTTGGTTTATGAAATGATCTGACAGTTCCGCTGGTTGCTTTTGGCTCCTCTAACTGGTCTATACACTAGTCGACCATAACATTAAAACCTCCTGCCTAAAAACCTCCTGTGTTGGTCACCCTCGTGCCACCAAAACAGCACTGACCCATCAAGGCATGGAATCCACAAGACCTCTGAAGCTGCCTGCAGTTACTTAAGTTGCATGGTGGGACGTCCATGGCTCTGACTAATTTGTCCAGCACATCCTACAGATGCTCAGTTGATTTGTAATCGGGGGAACTGGAGACCAATCAACACGTTGAACTATTTGTCATGTTCCTCAAACCATTCCTGAACAATGTTTGCAGGGCACACCATCCTGCTGAAAGAGACCACTGCCAGTAGTGAATAAAGTTGCCAGGAAGGGATGTGCTCAATCTGCAATGTTTAGGTAGGTGGTACGTGTCAAAGTAACATCCACATGAATGCCGGGACCCAAGACTTCCCAACAGAACATTGCCCGTTGCATCCTGGTGGTAGCTTTTCTCCAGGAAACTGACCAACATACCCGGCCATCCACATGATGCAAAAGAAAACGCGATTCATCAGCCCGGCCTGCTTCCATTGCTCTGTGGTCCAGTTCTGAAGTTGTTTCCCATTGTAGATGCTTTTGGTGGTGGAGAGGGGACAGCATGGCACTCTGACTGGTCTGTGGCTATGACCTTCTTTGGACCACTTTTGGAATGTACTGACCACAGCTTCCCGGGAACCCATCACAAAACCTGACGTTTTGGACCTCAACCATCAAGCCATCACAATTTGGGCCTTTTCAAAGTAACTCGGAATCTTACACCCACCCATTTTTCCTGCTTTCGACACCTCACTGTTGAGAACTGCTGCCCAATATATCTGCTTGACGGGTGCCACGGTAAGGAGATAATGAATGCTATTCACTTCACCTTTCAATGGTTTATAGTTATTTGTGTTTTAATGTTACGGCTTATGGGTGTATGGTCTCTGTATTGAATTTGATTAGATTTGGTCAACCAAACAAGTAAAGCAACAGAAGAGGACTCACCAGCTCTCGGTTTAAAAAAGGTTTATGTATTTAGCTGTTCATGTTACTGCACTAATGCCTGGCAGCAAAAATGCAACTAGGATATATAAAAGTGAACATAAAAATAGGACAATTGTGCAACAGTATGTAACACATTGTCCCATAGGAGAAAAGATGTTGTGATGAATGCCAATTAGCTCAAGTGTTAGCACACCTGAAGAGAAATGTTCTGCTAAGCTACTCATCTTACACAAAAACAAAAACACTACTGGCATCCCATTAGCTAGTTTTGAATACTGAAACATGTAGCACCAGGCGTTGTACCAGTTCACTCCAGTGAGAGATAGATGAACAGGCAGAAACATTTTATTAGATTTTAGTTTCCTAAATGTTTTTCAGTTTTTTATTGAAAAAAATGCTTTCAGCCAAAAAGGTTAGCCAATGTTAATTTTTCCTATTGGGGATCCTCAGATATTAAATTCAGCCAGAATACAGGTCCGTGCTCTGTATTTTCAGATTTCTTTTAGTTAGGGCATGAGTAATCTGTCGTCAAACACATTCTGACAGCATTTCTTCAAGGTTTTCTTGCCCACTTCAACAGTAGAGTGCCAGCAACACACACCCTGAGGGAAACACAGAAATTCCACCATTTCAGTGAAAGTGACATGATGCTCCAGTGAGGTGTTTGGTAAATGTCTCCACACTCCACCCTGCTGCAGCGTGCGCTTACGGGCATTTAGTAAGTGAGCGCCAGCACAGCCACGTTTAGAATATCTGCTAAAATAGACTGAAAGGAGAAAGAAGTACACAGCTGCCTTGTATGCCACTCATCCCTATGTGTGAAAAATCTTCCCTAAAGGATTTAGTGATATTTAAAAATGTGACTTCTCCATCTTATGCACTCAGTACCATCGTTAAAGGTCAGGGCACAGGGTCCCCCATTTACCTATTTAAGGAATAAAACATATTTTACAGTTTTTTTTCCCATTTTCTCCCAAAAGGAAATGGTCAGTTCTAGAGATCCTACTGAGTCAGACATCTGAAGTGTATTTTGCCTATAAAGATCCTTTGGATTGTGGGAGGAAATCAGAGTTCCCGGCAGAAACAGGGATCAAAACCAGCCTCTTCTCCCAGTGAGATTTTAATCGCTATCCCACTCCACATTACACTGAAAATAACAAAACTTTAGTAACTCACAAAAACTGTAGAAAATATGATGAAAATAAAATATAATAAACATCTGCCAAATGGGTGAGCAAAATGTGCTGAATGACATTTTTTGAAACAAACAAAAACATCTAGACATCCAGTGCTTAAAATCAAGAACTGAATATCTCATTTCAAGGCTATGAATCATATTTTTCTGATCTTATTTTGCTTCTTTCAAGAATTCTTCCCCATTGGCAGATTATTTTGCTTAATCTAAGCATTTCCAACTTCAACTACACTGTTTTGGACAGTGTTGTACCAAAACACATTTCCCTTAATCCACTTACGGCGGAGTGTCATGTATGAAGTGTTTTGAGGAAAATTACCCCCCAAAGAATTTTTGCATATATACCATCATTACCATTAACAAGTGCAGGTTCACTGGTAGTTTTGGACTGTAAATAAAATGGCTTTATTTGCATTGTGGACGAAACCCCTAGAAGTTTCATTACAATGAACCACACACATCAATCTAAATCACACTGTTATGGAAATAAGCAGAAATGATGGAATTGTTTTTGATGCATTGTTTTTGATGAATTTTTTGTGAAGTTTTGGAGCATACTCTATGCCTTGTACTAGGGAACTATTCGATGCTTTAATCCTTGAATGGACTTTGTTGTTAATGAAGCCTCAGGCCCTAAATGAATGCCGTTTCACAGATGACACAGATCTGCTGTGGAGAGGACACTGGCACCCTGAAGAGCACCAGTCACATCAGGGAGCAGCTTGTCTGGTCCTAAACAGTGAGCCAGACAGAAACATCTGGTCTGAAATGTACAGTCTCTTTGCTCACTGTTGTGAACAGGCAAACGATAAACTGTTTCTCCATCCATAGTAAAACCAACATCAGTGCCATGTGTATCTCTCATAAATACATGCACTACTGATTATTGTTTAGTTTGATTGCTCTTAAAAAGAGGATGTTCACAAATCAAGGGATTTTTTTCTCTAAGTGTTACTAAGTGTTGCCACCTCTCACCCCTACTGCCCTGGAAAACATTGCTTGCAAATTGTACGCATCAATATGAACCACAGTCGTATAACAATTATTCTCTTGAAAAGGCACACAAGAGCTGGAGTACCATCATCAAGTACAGTGGTCACCAACCCTGCTTCTACAGATTTATCATTCTGCCAGATTTGAGCTCCAACCCTAATTGACCCCACTTGATCCATTCAATTACTGCCTTCAGAAGTCCTTGATTGGCTGAATGGGGTGCTTTAGATTAGAATTGGTTTGTGAAAAGTAGATCTTTGTGGGGTTGTTCAATGGGGCCTTCTAATCTTAGTCTTGAGAATACCAGAAGGTCATGAAATGGGGTGGAGTTCTCCAGCTCAGTAAATCCCAGACACTATTTTACTGTTTTTATTACTGCACTTAAATGATTGAGTTCTGTCAAGAATGCATCATAACTGTCATGCAAAGTCTACAAATTCATTTTCCAGCTTGAGCATTGCCTAAGGCTTCACTTTAAAGACAAAGAATGTGCAAAATAGCAATCAAAAATAAAAAATGCATTCAACTCACCACTCACTTGGGGTACCAGATGGTCAGAAATTTGGAAGGCTTGATTAGACAAAGGTGGTTGTAGCCTAGTAAAACACTTGCCTGTGACCCCCATGACCATAAAGTTGCAGGTTCAAAGCCAACTTTCTACCATTGTGTCTTTGAGCAAGACACATAACCCTCAGTTGCTCCAGGGGGACTGTCCCTGTAACTAATGATTGTAAGTTGCTCTGGATATGTGCCACTATTGCATGTGAAGTGTTTTGAAGTACTCCTGAACCACTGTTGTGTTGGTCCTCCTTCTTTTCTTGCTTTCATAATGAGGTTCAAACAGTTCTTTAAAGTTAATGTCATTTTAAAGTATGTAATGGCACAGTGATAGCCAATTAACTGGCTACTGTATAGCAACAATCTTGCTAACAAAGAGTTTGTTCTATTTTTTTTTAAAACAAATCTGTGGCGTCATGATGCTGCTCCTTATCTTGTATCTTTTGAGTTGGTTATCTTGTATATTTTGCTCAGGGAGGAATTTAGACCATGGATCCAGCAGAAATAAGAATAGTCTGTCAATTTACTAGACTCCAGTTTAGCACCTCCTTCCACACTGTATCTCTGAAAGTGCGAATAGCAGCAAGATCACGTTCTTTGACAGGATAATTCCACACACATTATTTTTGTCACCTTTGACAGAGGTTTCAAAACTCCCGCAGGAAAGCATTCAAAGGGCGATTTTTGCTTTTTAACACTATACCTTCATAAAGGCCTTGTTAGCACACATGGCTAGCAGTAGACTTTGCTGTTCGTATGATCTTTTGAGAATTACAAACAAGGAATGCCAGTGTGTAGCACAGTTGTTTTGCAGTTTGTTCCCTTTGATGGACATTTGTTCCAGTCAATGCCCAAGTCGCCACCGCTGAGTGACAGAAGTGGCTAACAATATGCCTCACAGCATCAACAGTCAGGGCCGGCGTCAGAGTGGATCTACCGGGCTGGCATCTAACTGACCATGAGGGCCACTATGGATCGTGAACTATATTCATATGAGTGACACTAGAGTGTGTAGGGGGGCGTGGCGACTCACTAGGGGGGCAATGCTTTCGAATGCCCCCCCTTGACGCCGGCACTGTCAACAGTCTTGGTAAATCCAGTCTGGCTATTACTGCCAGCTGAGGTGTATGTCCCGTGAAACCAAGACACTAGGAAATATTGTCCCAGAGCACCACTGCTAGGTTTATGTTCCTTGCATTGTTATGAATGGTGCAAAATACAGTCTTCTACGCATTGTAGACTGCAATCCATAGACTGGTAGTAAGTGAGACACTATGACTTGTAAACTTCATGCTGACACTCAATTTTAAAGCAACGTATTGCATTCTGAAGGCTATCGGTGGATGGGATTTTTTAGATGGCGTCAAAAAAGTAAATACGCAGGTGGCTGAACATCTTAAATAATGAAGTTGACAAGCAAATTTATTCATTATCTTCTTTAGTACATAAGTGTCATGTCTGGGTGGCCACCAGAGGCCATCCTTTTTCTGTTTTTCTGGTTTGTTTTGGGGAACTTTTATTATGAAGGTTGATGGGTTTGTGTTATTCTTAGTTACAGGGGTGTTGTGTTAGTGTTTCTGTTTTGTAATTGGTTTTTGGGGTTTTGGATTTTAATATTTAGCTTGTGTGTATAATCTATAACTCTTGAGTCTGGCTCTCATGCCAGTTTTGTTTTTGTGTTAGTTTAAAATAAAAGATGGATCACTTTGACTTCAAATGGTGTGTGTGTGCCTGCCTTGTGTGCCTGGAGAAGGGGACGACCTGTGACATTTCAAGACTCGAGATTTCAAAATTCTTTATTTGTAACATGCATAATAATACAAGTACAACACTCAGTGAAACATATTCTGAACCGCTCCTGTGAAAACATTATAAAATAAATACAAATTTAAATTTAAAAACAAATCTAAAATATAAAGTAAAACAACTTAAACAGGAAGTTAAAGGTAAAATTTGAAAGCTAAATTAGAGTATTTTAAAGTTGTAAGTGTTGCAACTATCTGGCAGATATACATATGTACAATGTGCAAGTGGGATATTAAAGTGCACTGTGCCAATAGCAATGTAAAACTGTGCTAGCACAGCAATGTATAGCAGCAAAGCAGCATGTACAGCATAGCAGTACATCATGTTGTTACAATAAATAATGAAGGCAGATATGAAATATGACAATGAATATGATATGACATCCTGAGGTGCTGTATCAGTCCCTTAAATAATGCTATGATTGGAAGGAGGCATATTCTGGTTTAGGAGTCGAATGGCCTGAGGATAGAAGCTCCTCTTGAGTCTCTCTGTTTGGCTATGTGTGGCATTATCAAATCTAGTGCAAATCTAGTGCATGAACATTCAAGTGACAAAGGGTTTAGGGAAGAAAGACCAAATTCAAAAATTACCAGCAAAAGCATGCCACATACTTTACTATGCTACAACAAAGTCATTGCCACTGCTGTTGAACAATGGGCACATTGTGGTCCTACTCCTGATAAATGGGGTAGGTGATGGCTTGTGAAGTGTAATAGTCGAGAGTAATTGTAACCCTACAAAGTGCATGTAGAGTATTGGTGTTTCTGATCAAATGTTCAATATGTTTAGCACCAAGAGAGGCAGGCCTGATGAACTAGCATCTCACTTTAAGTGTAGCTGAAAACAGGGACATAAAAGAGTTTGACTGGGCCCAGACTCTTCAAACGGCTTTTTTTTCTGTTGCATTCTGTGGACAACATGGGACAATCCATAGGTGGTTGACAAAGTAATGTCTTATTCTGGGTCAGATTGTTTGAAAAATCAAGTCCATGGCTTCTTACAGAGCCCAGAGAGGGACACACGCCCTTCAGCAGTCTCAATGATAACTACCTCAGTCCTCTGGGCGCACTCCTTTCACCAATCGTAAAGGGAAGCTCAGTTAGCAGCTTGTCATTGCAAATCTAAGTCAGTGACAAAACTAGACACAGAATGAGTGCTGTGGGTCAGTCTATGATGGTGTGTCTTGCAAAGCTGAAAAGTCAAAAGGTCAGAAAACCCCTCACAGACACATACTCTGTAGTAACAAACTGGCTGAGCACGGGTCAGTGCACACCAAGCTGTTGAAGACACTCTTGTGGGGCACTCCCAAAACCTGTAACCAGTGCTGGAGTAGTTTCTAGAGTTAGATTTTCAGTTTAAAGACAAGGAAAAGCCCCTTCTGATAATTTCACAATCATGACACAAATATTGCATTATGGCTAAGTACAATTATTTGAGCTGATTGGAATGATGAACTATGATTGTGATCACTTTCCACAGTTGCATGATTTCAAAAGTATATTGCATCATAATAAGTAGAATGTGAATTGTGTGCACTTTTATCAGTTGGACTGTGGCCCTCTCTCTGGGCCACACAGTGTTGGTCAGTTAGGTGTGGTATTTGCCGCTTTAATAAAGCTGCAACTCTGTTGTGCTTTCCTAGCATTACTGAGGCACCATCGGAGGTCAGCATCACCATTCTCTGCATGTCCAGTTCATGCTTGGTGTAAAACTTGAGTTACTGCCTGCACAATACCCTGAGCAGTGCATGCTGTCAGCTGGATGATGCCGCCAAACACAGTTTTATGGCTGACGTTATTTTCCTCCCTGTATTTAATATACAGGAGTAACATTTTGTGCACTGTTATGTCTGTGCTCACATCTACGATCAGGATGTGCCAAGGTGCATTTTTAACTTTACACATCGCCTCATTCTGCAATATTTGATTAATTGAATTCACAAACTCAAAGGCATAATTTTTGCTTTGCCAGCTTTCTGGTGTACTCCTACTTTGCCATGTGATCGTGAATTTGTTGAACTGACAGCATAGAAGCATTCATGTTGATGGCTAGTAGAATATTGTCGATGAGAACTTTAACTTGCCCAGGGTGTTACAGCTCATTCCTCTTCTCTCGGTCTTCGGCGCTCTCCCCCAACAATGTACCAATCCCCATTCCCATCTTACATCCTCTTACAATTTCAACTGCTTTCAAATGACTTTTGTGCGCGGTTGGATTGTCAGCAGCGAGCAATTGTGCACGCGCGCATCTTAGAGGGAGCAGTGTCCACTACAGGTCATGTGTTTCAGTATCCTTTCTGACCTTCAAAAGGTCTTGGAAGGACAATTTCACATACAGTGTATCTAAAGCCTTCCAGGGTCATTTGCCCTCAATTAGCTCAGCTAAGGTTGAGTTGATAGATAAGAACATTCTTTGTTTGTATGGTCAGTAAACCCTTCCTGGCTGTCACGGCTCCACATAATTCTGCATGGCAATCAGCGGATCTCAGAAAAATCAACAGCGAACTGCTGCATAGAGAAATGGATAACAATGGCTCATGATGAACAGACATGTGATAAAAGGGTGTAACTTGACATATCATCTGAGGGGCTTGATAAAACTGTCAGAAATCGAATGGAGGTAGTTGTTAAGATGACATTATGGATGCCTGATATCATTTGTTATTCACTTTGTGTCACAAGTGATCTGATGTACAGCAAGAGGTATAGTCGTACACATCTGGCACTTCCACATAGAGGTCTCTGCAGTCCCACAGAACATCCCGCTGCCTTCAGTATCGTGCACAGGAGGCAAGGTGATGACATGGAGACACGTTTGCTTTGTCAATTTTGTCAGATTGAAGATTAAAAGAAAGAGGGCACATACACTATATGGACACACCTAGCATTGGGACACACCTGTTGTTCAGAGTTTGGGCTAGCCATTTACTTCCAGTGAAGGGCAAGCTTACTGCTTTGGCATACTGAGACATTATAGACAACGCCATGCTTTCAACTTTGTGGACACAGTTTGGGGAATAACCTTTTCTATACCAGCATGACTGTGCATCAGTGCACAAAGCAAGCTCCATAAAGACATGGTTGAATGAGTTCAGAGTTTAAAACTTGACTGGCTCACACAGAGCCCTGACTTCAACCCCATCCAACACCTTTAGGATGACCTGGAATAGAGATTCCAACCAGGCCTTCTCATCCAACTTCAGTGCCCGACCTCATAAAAACAGAATGAATGGGCACAAATTCACACAGAAACACTGGGCGCTGTTACAGAAGGAGTGGAAGCTGTTATAGCCGCAAGGAGGACCAACTCCATATTAAAGTCTATGTATTTGAATGCAGTGTCATTAAAGTCCCTGTTGCTGTAATGGTCATGCGTCCCAATACTTTTGTTTATATAGTGTAGTTTCCTGCTGTGGACTTTTAGTTTGACTGGGGGTGTGGTCTCATCCCTGGCAGAGGGAAACAATAAGGGCTCTCAGCTGCCAGGGCTGAGACTAATGTGCATCAGGTGGTTTGAGTTTCTGTCCTGTGTATTTATAGCCCATGTGTTTAGTTTCACGTTGTCTGTTCACCCTCACAAATGCCCTTGCTTTGCCTTAGTTTGGAAGAAGACCTTATTCTATGTTTTCAGGCCACCGTGCCTTGTTTTGTTTTGCACTTAAATAGAAAAAAGAACACCATGAAAGAAGTCTGCATATGTTCCTCAAGCCTGAGCTTGCCTTGCCATGACGTGACAGTTGATGATAAGTTTAGATAAAATCAGTGTCAGTCCGATATCAGCAGAAAATGCTCGATCTGGTCCAATCTTGTAATGAATCTAGCCTGAAATAGCACAAACTCTCACTGTGTGATGTCATGTTGAATTATCCTCTGTGCGGTAGTAGAGGGCTGAGGTAGTTAGAGCATGACAGCCTGTTTTTGGGAACTATATGTGGGATGTTTCTAATGAAAAATATCCTATTTAAAATCTTAGAAACTGATTTGAATTGGTATCTGTCAAAGGTTTCCGATATTGGACTTTTATAGAGAGCAAATTCCGGAGGCAACAGAAATCAGATCCGAAAGCTAAAGCTTTTGGGCCTGTGAGTAATTCCATCATCACCATATTCATAAAGACCGTCACATTACTTATGATGTTAGCCATCACACTGCTGTTGATTTAGCTTCACAGACCCTGTTCTAGAGTTCCCCGGTTAGGGAAGTTTTGGGGTGGGAATTTCAAAAGGGCATAACTACTCTTGACCAGGACGATGATCAGTAATTAGGAGGGGAAATGCTAAAATTTGGTTGGGCAAAGCCCACCTCTGCTCACCTTTAGGTCTGACCATATGGCTTAGACGAATAAATGAGCTCTGTCAAATGTAACTTCAATCTTAACAAGAACCTCACGCAGAGCTTTAGCCAATGAGCTGTAATGTAATCTCTGTGAAGTTACCATAGTTTCCCGTGATGAACATTTTGACAGACTGTCTCTTGCGAAAAAAAAAGAAAGAAAGAAAGCGATGCAAACCAACCAACACCCCAACTGGCACTCTCTTTCGCTCCGTCTCATTCTCTCAGTCGCTTCAGATTACACTCATCTTCCTGGCTCTGCTGCTGACACTACCTCCCCTCCTTGCACCTATTCATATCCCCTGTAATCTTCAGTAGTTGCACTCCTTTCCCTTCTATGTTGTTTGATCGACATCTTCATCACATTTCAATCAGTGTTATTCACACGCTTGGGTCGATGCTGATGTCTAATAGTGTCAGAAACATGGAGTTTTAAATAATCTTTAAAGATTATGGAGCAGTTCCTGGAAAAATCTATAATTTAACTGGTGATTCTCAGCAGTCATTTTACCCATGTGAAAGCAATGGCATGAAAATGGACCAGTGTTTTACAGCACAAGATTTGAGAGTTTAAACCATTTATTCTCATGTTCATGTATACTTATAACGACAATAGTATTAACAATAGTAATAATAATAATCATCATATTTTCTCTTCTTATATTTGTGATTTGTTATTATAGCAGTAGTGCTCTAGTTATTAGCATCAATAATAAATAAACGGTTGACAACATAAGTATATATTAACCATAAATTACTATACATTACTAATAAGCTATATATCTTATTACATTATTATTAATGTATTAGTAATTAAATGATTACTTATTTGTTATGCATAATAAATATTAATATACACCAATAAAACCACTTATATATATATATATATACTTGTAGAAGCAGTGGTAGTAGTAGGACCATGAAATGATGATTACTAATACTCTTAATAATTATTATTAGATCTTGTTATCTCTCTCTCTCTCTCTCTCTCTCTCTCTCTCTCTCTCTCTCTCTCTCTCTCTCTCTCTCTCTAACTAATGTTGCTATATAATTCCTTATCTCAAAGTCTGTTGATTAATGTGGGCTCATCCATCCAAACTGGCTCTACAGTAAGTTATCTCTACATTCTACACTCACGGCTAATCATGCAGCCACATCGGACACACTCCTCCACTCCCAACAATGAGCTGAATGTATTTGCTCTCACTCTTCATGAATATGGCTCCTGAAGTCGCCTGCAAAATGTACCCTCATTACAGCAAAAATCTCACTCATCTACAACCGCGTCTGTGCCTGACAATTACGCCCCCAGTATTTTTAGAAGGCAGCAGCAAAAAAGAGGGGAGAAGGAAGAGTGTGCAAGTGCGGAGGAGAGAAAAATACGCCACGCCGGTTGTGATGCACTCTGCTTCTACTTATATTTATGACTCAAGTATGTGTGCATGTGTGTATGCTGATGTGTTTTAGCCGGTAAACAACGTACCACTGGCAATACAACAAAATGACAGAGGTGCGTGCACTGAGAAACTGTGTATGTATGAAGGCTGATGTAAGCGCGAATACGACTGACCACATTAGATGTTTCCCGACAACTCATGTCGCAAGTCACTTTATAGAAACTGATGCAGGGAAAAACAGGTGACGTGGAACACCGAAGTCCAAAGAAGCATTAGTGACCATACAGGTGGGCTGGACATCCTGGATGGAAAGTGGAACAGGAATGTGCATGGAGTCTTTATGGTTAGGTGGGGGTGGTGGTGCTCTACTGGAATATTCTGCTACACTGTGGGTGTGGGGGTTGGACGCGGTATATTGGTGCTACTCACAGAACTTGTGTTCTCCAGCAAGTGTGTTGAAGGTGCAACTAGCATGTTTTAGAGGAAGCATGTGCTGGTCTTCACTCTCCCTGCTTGGTAACTGGCTAGCTAAATGCAAATGGAGATGGCAAAGCTTATTCACACCTAGTATACTTTTTCCGCTTTGTAGCACTGTGGGACGGTGTAGACCGGAAAGCTAGCTGAATGGGACTGGACATGAAGTAGACCTGTTTACACCAAGTATCATGTGGTGCAATTGTGTGATGGGGACAATAAGCTATTCAAGTTAAATTGGAGATGACTTAAGGCCAGTTGCTTTCAGTTGGAAGCACAGTGTGGGGAGAATCTAGTGAACTTCTAGATTCTTCTAGAATTGGACGTGATGTAAAGCCTTTTCACTCCAAGTATTGTGTGACAGTGAGACACCTAGCTAGCTAGACAGAAAAGGCCTTTTTCACAAGAATCAGAAAAACACCAACAAAGTTCTGTCAATCACTTAAACAGGGTGGTAGTAGATTAGTGAGTAAAACACTTGCCTGGGAACCTGATGACCACAAAGTCGCAGATTCAAATCCCCCACTGTCTACTACTGTCTCCTTTAGCAAAACACTTAACCCTGAGTTGCTCCAACAGGACTGTCTCTGTAACTAATGATTCTAAGTCATTCTGGATAAAAGCATAAGCCAAATACTTATAGCTTTAGAAATACTGGCATTTTAAAACCCCAACATAAAACAGGTTTTCACCTCTTTCTCATCATTGTCAAAACTGAAACGTGCCCAGGGAGGTTGGAGAACACTCGGTGCCTTAAGGCTTTTGCAAGCCTTAACAGCATAACATGCCAGCAGCAAGTGTGCTGCCAGGTCATATTTTCCACAACCAGGTCCAGTGGATGAACATCTGCTCCAAACTTTTGCTTCCCCAAAAAAAAACAGTCTCCAAAAGAGAACATGAAGTTTGATCCACTGGAGATGACCAGGAACAAAAGTACTTCCCCTCTCTGCATAACAAAATGCATTCCATCATCCCACTGAAGCCACTGAAACTAGGGAGCAGTTGCTCTTGAACACTTGGGTAGGCTGCAAAAACTGTTGTCCTGTTACCGGATGCGGAATTGCCAGCAAGGAGTACCTCCAGGAGAACAGAACTGAAACTGCGAACAGAGCCCAATTCTGAGTATTCCAGGGTGTTATTTTTTGGGTAGGTAGCATAGTGTAATGGGAGGTGACCAAACTAGCTAACTAAAGCCGGACATGAACGGGACTACAATACGCCAAGAAAGACATAAACGCAGCTCCAAATAGTCACTATGTTGTACTGAGGTACTCCTCATCGTTCCCAGTCATTCAGCTATGCTCCTCTATACAGTTTCTGTAGCCTCTGATTGAACAGTGTGGGTTTTAAGGCATCCAGTGTGAATAGAACTAAGAATTTGATTCTAAAGTTCCAAACTGTTTACTTTTAAACAGTTGTGCTTTCAATGTTTTATAATGCTTTTATTGTGAAAGAATTTATTCATGCCATTTTTATTTGAGTGTAGCAGAGTGTTGGAGCAGTCTCAGCATGACATCCTTCTTTTCGGTGCTCAACTTAAGTGAAGTGGATTACAATCAACATGAATCAGAATCAGAATTCATTTTCCTTTCGCACCATGACTCATTTCTGACTGAAACATGGCACTATGGGGAGTCTCAGGGCAAGCTGAGTATTCTCTCCAGGATAGTTGTAGGGGGGGGATCTGTGTGGGGGAGGTGAAACATGGTATTTGTTAGTGCTGGAGCATGGTGACAATTGCATGATTTAGTTATTATTATTGTTATTGTAATCATCGTACTATGGGAAGTTATTATTATTATTGTTGTTGTCGTTGTTGTTGTCATTGTTGTTGTTGTTTTTATTATTATTGTCATAATTATTTTTAATGTATTGATGATGTCTGGTTTATTTATTTATTATTTTTAGACTTTTTTATATTTTGTATATTTGTCTATACTTTTTATCATTATTAATATTGATGCTAATATCATATTTTATTTGTTATAGATCATTTTTATATTGTTGTTACTACTATTTTTCTCATTATTATTTTTGTGCAGGTTTGTGAATGAGCATACACTGTGCCAATAGTCATTCTCACACTTTTGCACCACACACGCACGCACACACACACACACACACACACACACACACACACACACACACACACACACACACACACACACACACACACACAGCCAGGTTATTGCAATGTGATGACTGGAAGCTCATTGTTATATTCCATTCTTTCTCTAAATAATTGTCTGATTTGCCACTCTGTTCACTAAGACTGGGACTTCTTTTCTTAACCTTAAATCAAATGACCGGTTATGTTGTATTTAAAGTACCTTTACATTAATCTGTCAAATCGTCTTTGACGGAATAAAAAAGAGATAAAAGAAACAAAGCCAAGCCTGAAAAGCATGAAAAGGATAAGAAGGTCAGCTCTTACCTATGTGATAGCCCCAGTGCAAAAGTTCTCATAAACGTCTGGAATTCCACTCCAGAAGGACTGAGACTAACAGGTGGGTAGGAGGGAAGTGGGTCTGGAAAGACAGAGACAGAGAGAGGATGAGAGTGGGAGAGTGAGTGAGAGAGAGAGAGAGAGAAAGAGAGAGAGAGAGAGAGAGAGAGAGAAAGAGATGAAAAGCACTGCACGCTTCTACGCAGCCTTCATCCAGCTTCAGCATCTATAATTCAGAGGTTAGGGATATGGCGGGAATAGATGAACTGGTAGTTCGATGGAACAAAACGTGCAAAGAAAAGAGGAGGGAGGAGCAAGAAAAAGAAAGAAAAAAGGTAGCAGAGAGCATGAAGAGAAATTCCTTGAGAGTGTGTGTAATATCTGATGTTATGCATCTCTCTTTTTCTTCTTTATGCCCTTCTCCCTCCCTCCCTCCCTCCCTCCCTCTCACTCTCTCTCTCTCTTTTCCTCCCTCCCCCTTTACTCTCTCACCCACTGCAGCATTGTGAGACTAATACATCTGTGGGCTCCACTCTCCAGCATGTGTTGCCAGGGGTGGGTTAACACTGGTAAATTAAAGGCATAGTCTGGTGACAAAGCAAACCCCCCAGTCTGAAAGCATGTGATCTGCTGAGACGTGTTTGGTGTCTAAACTGTGCAACACACTGTTATCCATAAACAGGGAAAAAAGAACACCAGCATAGTTAAAACCAGCAGTAGCAGCCACCTTGAGGCCTGAAATCTGTTGATGCACCGTAGCATAAAAAGTATAGCGGTGAGAACGTCGACTACAGAAAGATTTTAGACTCCAATCAGAAACTTTCAACATTGTTTAGTGGGGCTGGCCCAAACCGCATATTACAGACTCTGAATATTCATTGATATTTCCTAACAAGTGCTTAAATACTCATTAACAAAAGCACTCTTTCTTTTTTCCATAATTTCCATAATGTTGCAGTTCCTCATATATCCAGTAGGGGATCTATTACATTTACATTTACATTTACAGCATTTAGCTAATGCTCTAGTAGTCCGCGTCTGTATCTTAGACCTGTAAAGCTAAACTTAAGTCAGTCACCCACAATTCAACCAAGATACTGCACGCTCGGTACACCTAAACAATACCTGTCAAGCAACACCTGTCAAAGAAAGTCAAGAGTTAGTAGTAAGAGTTAGGAAGGTTTTTTTTTTTTTTTTTTTTTTAATAGTAGTAGTAGTAGTAAGCAAGTGAAATGAGAGACATCGTTAGTCACCAAGGTGCTCCTTGAAGAGATGGGTCTTCAGGCGACGCTTGAAGACAGCGAGGGACTCCGCAGATCTGATCGGAAGAGGGAGTACGTTCCACCACTGTGGGGCTGAGACTGAGAAGAGTCTCCCTCTTCGTCTGAGCAGTGGAGGCTCAAGACAAGCTGTGCTTGAAGCCCTGAGAGGATGAGAAGAGACATGTTGCTTGATCAGTGCTGTTCATGGCTTTGAAGACAAGTGTTAGGGACTTGAACTTAATGCGAGAAGCTACAGGGAGCCAGTGAAGGTTCCTTAATAAGGGTGTGGTGTGAGTGAACTTAGGAACGTTGAGGACTAACCTTGCGGCTGCGCTCAGAATCAGCTGGAGTGGTTTAGTTACCTTCTGTGGAAGTCCAGCCAGTAGAGAGTTGCAGTAGTCCAGTTTGGAGATGACAAGAGACTGGACGAGAATCTGCATAGCTTTCATGGCGAGAAAGGGCCCGATTCTTCTGATGTTGTAGAGAAGATATCGGCATGTTCTGGAGATCTGGTCAACCTGCAGCGAGAAAGACAGATCTTCATCAAGAGTAACACCAAGATTTCTTACCATCTTAGAAGGGACAATACTCGAGTTTCCAACAGAAACTATGAAATTGTGGCTTGGTGAAGGACTCCCTTTGATGAAGAGCAGCTCAGTCCTGCTGGGGTTCAACTTGAGGTTGTGGGCCGCCATCCAAGAGGAGATGTCGGCCAGGTAGTCTCAGATGCGGTTAGAGGCCTGGTTGTCACTAGAAGGAAAAGAGAGAATGAATTGTGTGTCATCAGCATAAAAGTGGTAGGAAAAGCCGTGTGATGCAATTACCCCCCCAAGAGAACCAGTGTATAGAGAAAAGAGAAGTGGTCCTAGGACCGACCCCTGTGGAACACCAATGGATAATCTTTGTGGAGCAGACTGGGTGCCTTGCCATACTACGTGGTACCTCCGGTCATCGAGGTAGGAAGCAAACCATTGCCAGGCTGTACCTGAGATCCCAAGGTTGGAGAGAGTGGCCAGGAGGATCTGGTGGTCAACTGTGTCGAAGGCAGCAGAGAGGTCGAGCAGGATCAGAGCCGAAGATAGGTCGGCTGATCTCGCTGCATGAAGTTCTTCTGACAGTTTCAGGGGAGTGGGCTGTCTTAAACCTGGACTGGTGGGGGTCCAAAAGCCTGTTTTGAGAGTGAAACGAGTTGATTTAGTTATAGATGTCACGTTCTAAGACTTTGGAAAGGAAAGAAAGAAGGGATACCGGTCTGTAGTTGTTGATGTCTGAAGGGTCCAGTGAAGGTT
>JBBPCX010125248.1:0-19493 GCA_037974365.1 Hydrocynus forskahlii
CAAAGTATCGATGTTTGTGGACTCCATTCAGGTAGCCAACTTCCACTGATAACGGCACTGACATATTTAAACAGCTGACAACAAATGAAAAAGTAAATTAATTGTCAGTAGTCTGTTTCTATCTCTCTATATCAAACCCTCACTTCCGCCGTCCAGTATGGCGCGGCCACGTGATCACGTGACGTGTATGCAGAACATCAATATACACACAGTACACAGTGAGACAAAACAATGTGCCTCCAGCACCATGGTGCAACACAAGAACAGAGCAGAACTGAACAGAACACCACAAGACCACAAGTGCAGAAAGAACAAAAGTATGCAAGAAAAACACAAATGCAACAATACAATTAGACAAGACCAGACAATAGTCAGTGCAATCAACAATAGCTCCAGTCTGAACGAATACAGTATTGTGACAGGTTCTGTATTCTAGCAGCGGAGAGTTGTGTGCAAATAATGTGCAAAGGAGAAGTTACATGTGCACAAAATGCAGAACGTCATTAAAAAGCAATAAATATAAATGTGCATTGTAATAAGTAGGAGGTAATTAAAGTCTGAGTTGTTTTTTGGGGGGAGGCCCGGATGCTACAGAACCTTTTGCCAGATGGGAGGAGGGAGAAGCGAGTGTGTGAGGGGTGAGTAGGGTAATCCACAATGCA
Source organism: Hydrocynus forskahlii (assembly GCA_037974365.1). Taxonomy (NCBI): domain Eukaryota; kingdom Metazoa; phylum Chordata; class Actinopteri; order Characiformes; family Alestidae; genus Hydrocynus; species Hydrocynus forskahlii. Next base: position 663 of record JBBPCX010125248.1, read on the forward strand.
GGTGGCTTTGCGGATACAGCGTGTGATGTAAACGTCTGTGACACGGGAGAGAGACACCGATGATCTTCTCAGCTGTCCTCACCATGTAACATGTGTCAGTGAACTATGAAAACTACTAATGTATCAGTTTACATTCTACCTGTATTTGCAAGGCAAAATATTCACACAGACAATTCATTCATTTTCAGATGAAGAGAGTATCGTCAGTCGGGATCTTCTTCTATGTGTGGAAAGAGGAGATTATCAAGCACAGAATATTCCGCTAATACATGCAAAACTTGAGAACTGATGTGAAAAGCTTTAGCAGGTACTGTACACAAACGTTTTTGCTGGCTTATAGCGACCACGCTTCTTTTTCAGAACTTCACTGCTGAAGGCAATAGCATTTTTTGTGGTATAGTGATGTACTAATTTGTATATGGTCCATGAATAGGCAGTTAGAGACATTGCTGGTGTTTCCATAGAACAAATAACAACACAGAAGAAACATGAAGAACATGAAGACAATGACATTTGATGCCTGTGACATACATTCAAGAAACATATTCTGTGTTTAATATGGAGCAGCTTGAATGCTGTCTCCTTTAGTAAAGATTTAAAATTGAGGATCACTGGAGCCTGTTAGCTTAGCTCAACCCAATCTCACGACTTTTCGTGCAGCCATCATGATGTACAGTGTAATCAAAATACGTGCTGCGATCACGCTTTAGGGCTTTTTTTCGTGCTAGGACAACGCTTCACTTTTTCATGCTAGGACAACACTTCACTACTCTATGTATTTTAATGCGCAGTGCCTAACACCGCCAGTAGCTGCGCTAACTGGTGACTGTTAGGGTTAGGGTTAAGGTTAGGGTTAGGGTCAGGGTCAAGGTCAGGGTCAGGGTTAGGTTTAGGGTTAGGGTTAGGGTTAGGGTTAGAGTTAAGCTTAGGGTTAGGGTTAGGGTTAGGGTTAGGGTTAAGGGTTAGGGTTAGGGTTAAGGACTTTCCCCATCTCACGGCATTTCAACCTGTTTCAACCGCTTTGCAAACACAAACGAGAAGGAATCAACTCATTATCTCACTCCTACTGTCCCTCAGTCACCAGTTACTGCTGATACTGGCGATGTTATCCAGTGTGCATTAAAATACATGGGGTAGTGAAGCATTGTCCTAGCATGAAAAAATGAAGCGTTGTCCTAGCGTGAAAAAAAGCCCTAAAGGGTGATCGCAGCATGTAATTTTATTACATTGTATATCGTGATGGCTTCACGAAAACTTGTGAGACCAGACTCCTTAGCTATGTGCCCAACTTACTCTAGTAAGGACAAAACTAACCCACAAAAAGCCTGACAACATAAACAAAAAAATAGTCTGCTAACAGAAATGTAGTGAAATGAAAGAGGTATTTGTGTGAATTAGTAACTGTGATGGTTGAAAGTATGGGTGACTGGGTGAGTGGGTATGATTATTTTAGTGGGATGAGACATTTGCATAATGTGATGCTACATTTTGGGCCAGCTGGTGGCCTGGTGGTGAGGGAGATGTCCCTGCCATCGAAGGTTGTGAGGTCCAATCCCAGGACTGCCAGCAGCACCACTGAAGTACCCTTGAGTAAAGTACTGTCCCCACACACTGGTACCTGGGTGCTGTGTTCCTGGCTGCCCCCTGCTTCAATTGGTGAAAGGGTTCATTGCAGAGAACGAATTTCACACTGTTCACAGGGTGTGCTGCGGTGTGTTCATGCAAGTAGCTTACATCCTAACAACCAATCACATAACTGATCAGAAATCTTGAACCAAAACATATGGGACAAAAAATATACAAAATACAACAATCCTTAATAAATTTTTCTTGACATCCCAGAAAACTTCGGAATGTAAGAGTATAAGAGTCATATGCACAACAAAAGAATGTATGAAGTATTTCTAGGAAGCCTGCAACTGTTGCAAGTATTTGTGATGCCACAGACCAGCTTCATATTCTTTTCAAAAAAGCCAGGAGATTTTTCTGCTGCACCTACAATCTTTTCTTCCAGCAAACACCTGATTGGGCATCAGACACACTGGGATATTCAGTGTGAGGGCTCTGTGGAGTCTGTGGAGATTATTGCAAGCTCTCTAGATGACAACTAGGTCCAGGTCTACTAATGGGGAGTTCTGAGGTTGTGTGTCCAGTCAGGCCTTTTGATCTTTGCACCTTGTGCAGTGCTAGTTACGGGAAAGTCAACTTCATGATGAGCCCATTCATTTCAGAATAGAATTCAAAAGTGATGTATGCTCTTTTTGTTGACTTTGTTGTTACTGTCTTTTATGTTATTGTTATTCATTCTTTAGAGTGGCCCACTTTCATGCCACTTTGTTAAGGTTAAACTGCAACTTAACTATGCCAATCCAAAACAACCTCCAAGTTCAGCTATAGATTTTGGGAGCCCTTTGCTTACTAGCAGTGAGATCAATGATCTCTGCTGAACATCTGATGAGCTGGCAAGCCACTGTCAGGCTTGTAGCCAAGTATGCAATCTACAGTGGGCTAGTGGTAACCAAATGATGTGCTGGGGAGTGGCAAGGCAAAGGTGATAGCAACACTGTCTTCTACACTGGGACTTTCACCCACAACATTTGAATAACAATTGATAAGGTGCTTATACATGCAAATTTTATTTAAGGTTTACCTTATGCAAATTTTGAGAGTATGCAGGGAACAAGATTGAAAGGTCTGTCAAATACTCAGCGACATTTGCATGTGGAATACATATGGAATTGACTTGAAGCTTCAGTCAATAAAAAATGCTGGTTCACTTTCAGCTACTGTATGCGTCAATTGTTTTGACATGTTTGGGTCCCAGATTAATTACATGTATCAGAAACAATGTACAAGTTTCATTAAGCTCATGCCATTTGCTGAAGAATTGTCATACAAACACATTTAACCAACAATGTGAACATTTTAAATAAATTTAATCTTACTATATCTGTATTGTTTTTTGAATATTATGCTGGCGAAAAAAATCCATGAAATATATGTTGCTGAAACATTGCACTGCAAATGTATAGAATATACCACACTTTACTTTTCCGGTATGGTTTAACTTTGATGCCAAGTCAGTCCCCCTGGATCCTGAAACATTCTGCGACGCAGTGAACTGGAGCTTTCAATTGCCTATATGAGAGCACTGCATCTTTCAGTAAAAAATACCTTTCTATTCAGATTATGATAGTTACTCACTTTAGTCTACCTGATTTTTGAAGACATGTAGTGAACTTGTTCCAATGCAACAGCTAATTAAACATCCATTAAATAGCTACCTTACACACAGATAGCTAGCTCCGGAACTGTTCTGGTCTAATGTGAACCAGCTCTCCACACCAGTAATATTAGCAGTGGTCATGTTACTGCTCTAAGCATGTGAATAATAAACAAAACTCAGACTCGAAGACTATAAATGCTAATGGAAATGCAGTAAAAATGTAAAAATGCATGAAAAAATTTGCTGAAGGTGCAGTGTAAATGGTAGTTCCATCCCGTATCAGGATTCAGTTTTTAGATTACTTACACACTGCATTTCACAATGGCATGCTGTACTTTCATCAGCCCAAACATTTAACTCTCATTAGAAACTGCAAGACATTTTTGGAGAGCACTAAATATAACTCTCCATCTCTTAGCACAAGCCTTTTTATAAACATCTTCTATGAGGACTAAGAGAGAAAATATAGAAATGTTGAAATCGTCCACTGAAACCTTACATTAATAGACCATTTTCTACAAAGATTTTGTCTACAGTTATGTATCATTACTTCTGGATTAAAAAGGATAGCATATCAGTTTTATGTTTGCCAGTTAAGCCACACATATTGCTAAGAGGAAAAACTACCAAGCAGATGTTTATTAGAATGGACATCTACCACCAGATCTTGCAGATTCCTACATCACTCAGAGAATATGAGCAATGGTTAGATTGCTAAAGCACAACAGACATTGCGTAAAACATTTACTCTATTGTGCCTTGTGAGCTGCTACAATATTGGATTTCATGATATGCGGTTGAACAAGTCAAAGATTTTAAATTTGACTAAGTACAATAATGCAGTAGGAGCATTTAGTGTGCACATTTTACATTTACATGCTGTTTACTGTGGGATAGTGCCAATATGAAAATGCAGAGATGACACCACAATAGATATTTCAGAGTGTGCCGCCTTAGAGATCTGAATGTTTTCAGAACTGGAATGGTTTATGTAATTTCTGACATTATGGGTTTATGTAGTCAACGAATATGCGTTGAAAAACTCTCTCAATAAGGGGGGTGATTAACTAATGAGAGCTTGCCTTACAAGTGTACTTACTCTCTTGAATGGACTGCCAGTAATCAATTTTTCTACATGTTATGTGGTCCTTGATAGCAATCTTAATCCATCTACTAAGGTGTTCTTTACTCTAACTATTTTACTAGTTCCTTGTCCCCATTTGTTATCTCCGTGTTACTAGTTCTGCTGTGGTGCCGGCATTTTCTTCTATGCTCTGTGCTCTTAGTAGTTCAAGGTCCATATTCCTCAAAGTCTCTGTTATAGCAGCCTTGTCATATGATCCAATGGTGGTGACCTCCAGAGGTGACCTCTACTCCTTTATTTGGGGGCTTCAGCAAATCTGCAGAGCTGGATCCTACCTTGCTCCATGACCCTGTGACCCTTTATGAAGCCCTGGCATCTCTGAAGTCCAATCTTTGCAGTTTTATTTATTAGTTAACAAGATAAAAAGAAGCATTTGCTTGTGAATCCACATTCACTGAAAGTACTAGACCTACAAATTACAATTAACTGGTTTAATAACATTTTGGTACCAAAAGAAAATTTAGCTTGCTGTTGGCCACTGACCATGACATAATGAAACACCAGGTACATACCCACAGGACACCTCTGAACATGTTAGGAAAATGATGCAGATGCTCAGGCTGAACGAGATCACTGTCAACAAACCACAAATGGAATATGTAAACAAAGTACTCAGGTTTTAAACAAATGTTTCTTTTCACTACAGAAAACTAATTTGAAATGGAAAGTTTATATTCCATTGCATGAACAAACTCTCTACTTTACTCGCTCAACCAACAATAAACCTGACGCAATGAGCACAGTTACTGTAAATCACAGAAATGTCCTTTTACAGTGATACATGGGCCAAGATTGTTATATCCCAAATGGTTTGGAATGTTCTCAAATGGTAAGTTATGCTACCATCTTGGCCTGTTGTAGCATGGCGAGCTTTACACTGTATTGCTGAAATATGTCTGAAAATGTGCTCATGATCACAAGAGGTATTTGAGGTCTACATGATCAGAATTAGAAATCAATGTTCCTATATTTTGATGTGTCATGATTTGATAACATGATGATTGATTATATTTATAGCTGTGCAACGGTCAATCAAAACATCAGATTTTGCTTGAACAAGGTTTTAAATAAATTATGAAAAGGGTCGATAATAGTCTTAGACATTTCATGAACATTTTCCATTTATCTTGTTCTAAACTGCCCCAGTTAATGCAGCAAGTAATGATCAACTCTGTTGTGTCAGTACAGCAATGAAACAATATTTTTCATGACTGCCTTTGCTTAGACCTGTGGTTTTTCACTAGCTGTCAAAATAAGAGAACATTCTAGAAGTATCAAACATTTCAAATCTGTTGGTGGACAGGATGAAATAGCATACCCACCATACTTTTAGTGGAACCTTCATCACTACACCATACACACTCATCTTATCCTTTATCTTTGACTAAACACTGTTTTATATGAAGTATGGGTTTTAGGGATTCAGAAATCCCTCAAGGAAACCTTGAAACTTGGGGGCATGAAAATAAGCCTCATACAAGTTATTGTCACTTCTTTGATTTCAATAGCAGTGGTAATATTTCTATATCTATGTGTGTAGTGTGGCAGGTATAATATCCCGCTGAAAGAAGTCACGGTTGTCAGAGAACACTACTGCTACTGCTATGAGAGGGTGTACCTGGCCTGCAACAGTGTTTACACCTGGCCTGGAGCATCAAATTTCCACCAGCGTTTTTTCTTCTCACACACATCATGGCACTTTTACATCATTTAATGTAAATGGGACTCACTAGACCAGGTGACCTACTTAACAACTGTACACTTGACAACTGTACCTGATTTGATGCCAAAAATTCTCTAGATCTGTAAGTTCAAGCCAAGGGCCAGGGTGCTGAATTATGTTTGTCTATAAAGGAAGACTTGCTTCAGTGCTGAAGGGAATTCTCAGTGAAAATATAGTTTTTATTATTAACCAGTAGGTCAGGCTTCAAATGAACTACATCACAGCTATCATTTCAAATCAAAGCCTGTCCTAACCCCAGGGGGTCTAAGCAACCTTGGGTTGTTTTGTTGCTGAGTGAGGTATTTTTTTGTTTTCTTAATGGTGGGTGGATTTTTCATTTTGTTGACAGTTATGTCTTTTCTCTTTTCATGACCAGAAACATCAGGCTTTAAATCTAATTAAATATTTAATTACAAACTAAACTAAACTTCTCTTACGCAAAACAGAATCAGTGGAGTACAGCATCAATGTTTAACTACAGCTTAAATAGTAAGAAACTGTCACTGATATACGCAAATATATTTAGTGGTACATACGCAGTTTACAGCAGGTGTAGGGTAATTTATCTGCAGAATTGATTAAATTAATCGTTGAAGCTCATCAAGCTAATAACTACCACAAACTGTATTAATTCAGCAAAGTCATTTTGACCAATTACATATTTAGTACATGCAATATATTGTAAGAATACCACAAAGTGAACACATTCAGAATATACTTAGTCACACTTATCTTATGTTATATAACAAATAAAATCTCAAAATCATGTTAAAGTATACTTTGGTGTTTTAAAAATATATATTTATTCCTTTTTTCATTACAAGCATTCACCACAGAAAATATCACTTACATTTTTAAAAATGTAGAAAAGCAATACACTTAAGCTAACATAACAAATAATGCCACCTTTGTTAATAATATATTGATGAATACATCTATTAAGTTTATTTTTCTACAGATTAGAATATATATATATTTATTTTAACAGATATTACACATTATAGATTGTAACTGCAGTTCATGTATTATAACCTCATGGAGCCCTGAGTAATGTATACAGTTATGTAGCTTTTTTAAAACTAAACATCTCAAATTAATCCAGGAACATTTAATGATTTACTTTTCAAATGAAATTCCCGAAACCCCAGGTACCTATAGTTGGGCAACTTTGGTGTTTGGACTAGAGATGCCACTAATAAGTAATTCATGTCAAGGAAAGCTGGTAAATCTAAAACTGTACAGGCTTCACATAAAGATTTAAAGTCTTACCCACAATATGCACAAAACATTAACAACAATCTCTACATTTAGGTAAACAAAACATCAGATGAAATGGTGTGAGCCTCAGATAAAGAACTATGGGGTTGGAAAATTTTTTGCCAAACATGAACAGCTCGCTGGCGGAACATGGACTGACTAACACCCATGTTGATGCTTGTCCCTAAAAAATACACAGAGATTATGGTACAAAGCATGTTATTGTCAGAGTCAAAATACCAATGTAATACGTAAATTATGAGGACATCTGTAACAAACAAAGTTGAGCAGACAACATGAAGAACAGCCTGTACTGTGATGCTTATAATGGTCATCTTTATATTTCTCTGGCGCTGTGAGTTAGAGGATCCACTTTGCATCTCCATGTTTTTCATGTGTCTCCACAGAAAGACAGCAGTCGTACAACTTGATGCCAACATCACACAAAGACTGAAGAGAAAAAGGCTTAATGTCATCCAAAGGGCTGCATTAAATGACTCAACGAATCCAGCCAAGTCTATTGTTTGGTTTGTTGCAGTAATATCATGAATACAACTTATTGTATCCACAGTGTTCACACCCATTCCCAACAGACAGACTGCTGCATTGACAATCAAAGCAGAGAACGTGAAGACTGTGAGGTTCTTCTTCAACCACAAGAAGCACGGCCATTGCACAGGAATAATGTTGAAGCAGTAGAAGACGTTCAGCCAGTGAGAGGAATTGATGCTTATCATCATGGTGTAAATTGCAATAGGTGGAATAAACCACCACACAAAAAATGAAAAGAAGAAGTTATTAAAAACCATCACAAGAGAGCAGATGTGAGCAGTAATGTTGCACCCAACAAGTAATCCCAGCAAAACAGTCAAAAGTCGCTTTGGTCTCTCTGTTCCTGTCTTTGGAAAGATCATGCAGAAAACAAAAATGATGTTCAGGATGATGCTGAAAACAGAGACAGGTACATTCACTGAAGCAAAAGCTTCTCGACTCATTTCTACAGAAAAATTAGAATAATTTGCATCCATTTTTTGAGATTCGTCCTCCTGAACTGCAGATGTATGTTCTCTACAGAAACAAATGTTATTCGCTTTAGAGAAAGCAAACTGAGTGGTTGTTACCACCTATTCAGTATAGACTGGTTTATGCCACACCCCAAGCATTACTGATCATCCTACCCTGGAGCGTACTGCTGGATATTCCAAAGAACCATACAAGTTTTTTTTGTTTGTTTGATTTTTGCTTCTTTTTCTACTCTGGGCGATTTGTTGCATTTTACTGGAACTCTAAACACAACAGGTGTGTCTCCATGTCCCAGTGATCACAACTCAATCAGAACTCACTAAACTTTTACACGGTCATACTGTTCATTCTTCAGATCGATGAAATATATTAGAACTGCAAATTGTGTTTTTATGATTTTTGAGTAAAAATAAGTGAACATTCTGAGATCACATTAAAATGAACATTCACTAAATATCTTTATTATGACCCACTGGGAACTGCAATGACCACCGGAGGGAGGGGAGAGAGATTGTTAGCTAAATATGTACCTTTACACAGCAGTAGTTTCCTTGCTGATTTTGCATGCAGAGCTGTTGTCAACTGCTGCCACCTGAGGGAGGCATCCCCCTTATTGCTCTGTTTATAGCCTTCTGTAGCCATATAGTGGCTGCCTGCTGCACCCAGTGCCTCATTTCATCACATCAGTTCAGCAGCAGAGTAGTACTCCCTGTCTGCTCTGGAGTGGAGAGCCATGGATGAATACATATGAGAAATACAGGCTGCAGGACAAACATGACCCTCCAGTTTAACCTGTATTCATACTAGAGGGGGACGAGTGAAAGGTGACGTTCATGACAGCCACCAGACATTCCAAATACTGAGTGATGCCGTTTGGTTTGGAAGACTCCCCTTCTGTGTATATTGTTCTCTTGAACATGACCAGTTTTGTCATGCGTACCTCAATGCCATTTTAATATTTTGTTGGGATCCCACTAAGCATGTGAAGAATGTACATCCCATCATCCAGCTTTTACATCAGGCTGGTGAAGAGCATGTTTCATGGATTTGGTTTAATTGTCTCACAGGGATGTCTGTGCATGGATCTGGCCTAAACCCCAGCAAACATGTCAAGGAAGTACAGAGATTCCTCAGACTGCGCCCTTCTATGAGAAGTTCATTCTAAACTTAAATTTCTTCACAGTTCCCCTGTTTTCTCACAGCTGGGGTGCTTCACATAAAATCACACTGGAGGAAGATTTCAAGAGCTTAAAAAGTGCTTCACCATGGCTCTGACGCCGTCCTCCTGAGTTCAGAATGCACTTTCATAATGGACGTAGACACCATTGGGATAGGTTTAGTTAATCAATAGTAAACTTAAAATCTTATATAGTTAAAAGAAAAATCATAGTTACTTCTTTTCTCCAAGGACATTTCTAGCTCTTGGTACCCTGTTTTTTCAGGGAGGAAGAGGAGCAGCAAAAAAGGAGAAAGAGGAGGACAGAAGTTGTTGTTGCGGCCCTGGTAAAACTAGAAAATTACCTGCAATACTTCCAGTATTTTGTTAAATTTAGCAACTTTTCCCACTTTTTCACCTTTGTGTTTTATATACTATTTATTGGTGACAGAAGTTACATGTTTTGCAGTCACTTTTTCTAGTGTTTAATTGTACATAGAAACTCATAGGGTGTGTAAATATGAAGGGTCTTTAGGTCTTTGATGTTGAGATTCACAAACTGAACTTTCTGAAAAAACAAAATTAGTGCAAGGAGACAGATTCATGATTGTGATGGACAATGACTGCTGTCCTATTTACAGCCACCAACTAATGATGACTACAGAGGAACACAAAGGGTGTGCAGGGGTGTGTTTTAAAAGGTAATCCCTCTAGGTTGGAAGAGGAGAGAGACCTTGTGGAAGCACATGTGATCAAGCTGTGGAGCAGATGGAATGTCTTGGTTTTAGTTAGGGTTAATGTTTAATTAAATTATTTATTTCCCCATTGTATTATTGTCTATTTTCAGATGCAAGGTTAAGCACCATAGAGGGTAAATTCTAAACTGCTAGTTTGGTATTAAGTCTGTAATTTGCCTTTGGGTTTCAGTTTCCTGAAAGTATTTTTGTTTGTACACTGCTATTTATTGTCTGCTTTCAGTAGTCAGTAGTTTGAGAGTCAAATGTTCTGGATTATCAGAACTCAACATAAAAGTTGGTTTACTTGTCATTCCTTCTCATTACAGAACGAAAATGAAGTTTATCTGTAGTTTATGATTCTACATTTAACACAGGCCAGCCACAGATAACAGAAGAAAGAGAGAAGTAATGCCGTAAGCTTATAAAGAGAGTGTCAGTTTTGCTTATTCTACCTTTGTCGATATCAGATAGTCCAAGAGTGTATTACTTCCTTAAAATATATGCATATATGTGCATATATGTGTTCTCACTGTTTTAAATTTTAAGACCCATTGATACTGACAACTATCAGGTTTTTCTTTTTTTCTTTTTTTTATTGAGATAATTGGGGTTTTGCCTGAATATTTATATACTGAATAAAGTACAGTGGCCCCTTAGAGTCACGTTTGAACACACCACACAGTGTGAACAATATGAAATTCTTTCTCTGCATTTAATCCATCAAGTGAAGCAGTGGGCAGCCAGCAACGGGGGGCACCCAGGGAGCAATGTGTGGGGACGGTTCCTTGCTCAAGGGTACATCAGTGGTGCCACTAGCAGTCCTGGGATTCATACCCACAAGCTTCTGATCACAGGGGCAACTGCCAAACCTCTAGGCCACCAGCTGCACCACACAACTTTGGCAAAAAGCACATATGTTAAAACAAGAGGGGTGTAGACTGTTTACATCTTTAAATAATATTTTTAAAACGTAGGAAGGGAAGGACAGTCTGTATGATGCCTGTGATGGTCACCCTCATGTGTGAGAGGATCTGCTGATCTCCTCCATGCTCTTCATGTGTCGCCACAGAGAGTGAATAGTTGCGCAGACTGATGTCAACAACATAAAAAGACTGAGCAAGAAACAGACTCATTGTAACCAAATATCCCTTTAAACTGCACAAATGTATACAGAAGGTATGTCTGATTAATTTACATCTAATTCAGTGTAATACATCACATATACAAAAAAGCCAAACAAGAAGAATAAATTGTCCAGGATTGATGCAGAGCATATAAAGAACATTTGGTTGCGTTTCAGCCAAATGCTGAACTGGGACAATAGTCCCATAGTCTATTACTTCCCTTAAAAAAGATCAAGTCGTCCCAGTGTCGCTCAGTAATGTCCTCTTTAAATTTCGTAAATCGGTGATGCTCCCCATGCCATAAAATGAGGAATATGAAGGAAAAAAGGTGGACAAGAAAGTACTTGCTTTTGAATAATCTGTGCCAAGCCTCGACCACTAGAACAGATGTACACTTTGTTTAATTTTCATATTGTAATTTCAGTTAACCGCTAAGGCCCATGGATACTGATACCTATCATGCATTTTTAAGTTGAGGTCATGGAAGTAAACTGAAACTTGTAGTAAGAAACCAATGAAAGTTGTTTTTTTTTTTTTTTAGAAATGATGATCCTAAGAGTTAGTTCAGTGCTGAAGGAATCATTTGTAACAAGGACAGCTGAGAATAACAACAATTAAAAATGAACTAGATCTTTTATTTTTCACCTTTGTGAAGATAAGGAACTAAAACTAATTCACATTAATTTACATTTACAGCAATAAAATCATATAGCAAACAAATTGGATTTCCCTTTACCAACATTTTCTTATATTCCATAACAGTCTGACTGAAGAAGCAAATGACGTTTCAAAAGAGTAAGACATACTGAAAGAGTAAGAAATTCATAAAAGTAACTTAAGGAAATATATGATAGAAACATAATTTTAGTAGGCGTTGTTTTTTTTGTTTGTTAGTTTTTTCGCTAAGACATGCATTACACGTACTACTTACATTTCCTGGAAAACAGTAAAGTGATGTTCTCATAAATACATAATTTATTCAGAATTTACTAATAGTAAATGGAGTTCATAGATTACCAAAGTTAATCTTACAAGTGAGTAATGCAAAAATTTAGCTTCATCAAATTCCAACCTATTACATGCTATCAAGTAGTTTTTCATGGAATGGGCCATTCGTTGGAAATTACTTTAAAAAAATATTAGTTCTAGGAAGGTAATTTACTTTTCAAATGAAATTCCAGAAACTCCAGGTACCTGTTGTTGTGCAACCTGGTGTGTTTGGACTTGAGATGTCATTAATAAGTAATTCATCTCAAGGTAAGCTGATGAGTGTAAAACTGTACAATCTTCCCTTAAACATTTATGACTAGTTTCTGGAGTCCCATTCACAATATACACAAAACATTAACAACAATTACTACACTTGGCTAGACGAAACATCAGATGAAATGGGAGGTCGGAAACATTTTTGCCAAGCAAGAACAGCTCGCTGCCGGAACAGTGACTGACTAACACCCATGTTGATGCTTGTCCCAAAAGAGTACAAAGAGATTACAGTACATGCTATATTATAATTCCATTCAAAATACCAAAAGAATACATCAGTAACAACCAAAGCTGAGCAGAGAACATGAAGAACAGCCTGTACTGTGATGCTTATAATTGTCACCTTTATATTCCTCGGGCGAAATAAGGAGCCACAGCTCTTCTCTGTGTTTTTTATGTGTCTCCACAGAAAGACAGCAGTCGTACAACTTGCTGATAGTATCACACAAAGACTGAGGATAAACAAGCTTAATGTCATCCACAGCGCTGTCTCATATGAGCTGCGGAGACTGATAAAATCTTTGTTGTATTACCATCATTAAAAAGTTTTAATATTATTGCAGTGTCCACACTCATTCCCAGCAAATAGACAGCTGCATTGAAAATCAAAGCAGAGTATATGAAAACTGTGAGGTTCTTTTTCAACCACATAAAGCACGGACGCTTGACAGGAATGATGTTGAAGCAGTAGAAGACGTTCAGCCAGTGAGAGGAATTGACGCTCATCATCATAGTATAAACTGCAATATTTGAAACGTACCACGACACAAAAAGTGAAAAGAAAAAGTTGTTAAAAACCATCACAAGAGAGCAGACTTGGGCAGTTATGTTGCACCAAACAAGTAATCCCAGCAAAACAGTCAAAAGTCGCTTTGGCCTCTCTGTTCTTGTCTGTGGAAAGATCATGCAAAAAACAAAAATGATGTTTAGGATGATGCTGAAAACAGAGACAGGAACATTCACTGAAGCAAAAGCTGAAACAAAATGATTTGTATCCATTTTATGAGACTCGTCCTCCTGAACTGCAGATGGTTGAGTATGTTATCTACACAAACATAGTGTAGAGAAAGCAAACTAAGTGGTTCTTACCACCTCCTCAGCATAGATTGGTTTATGCCACACTCCAAGCAGTGCTGCCCAACCTAAACTGGAGAGCACTGTTGCATATTCCAAAGAACCAAACAAATTTGCTTTTGCTTCTTTTTCAGCTCTGGGCAATTTGTTGCATTTTACTACAACTCTAAACACAACAGGTCTGTCTCCATGTCCCAGTTATCACAACTCAAGTACAAGTAATGGCACAAATCTTAAAAACTCCTTTTTCATTGTTTCTTTGAGGCAACAACAGCTGTCTAATTATTATCCACATTTTCTATAATGTTTCAGTCAGGGAGTTTAGATCCTAATGATTTCACAATCCAGGTAACCTTATAAAGTTATCTTTAAAGAGTAAACTGGGAAGCACACACTTTCCTGTCATCTGTTTGTGCAGTGCGCACTATTAATACACACCAGACGTTAAGGACTACAGAATAACCAGAGAAAATCAGCAAATAAACATAAAGGATGCCCTTACATGTTCATATTTTAGTGTATTTTATGCATTATGTCTCCAGCAAAACACTAGAATATAAACACTGAGTGCAAAGCTATTACATGATCATCATTTAATTTATCATATAAAGGATCCTCTTTACTGTCTGTTGTGGCTATTTTTGGCCTCTTTTTACGGTTCCATACTGCAGTAAGCACAGTTCTTGAGTCACCTTACATCTAATCAACACATCTCATGAGGTTCATGACAGTGATGGGCAATAAATACTGTTATATTTATAACTGCAAACTAATGATGATGATGGAGCAGCACAAATGTGTGTAACCATTCTGTTTCTGTTTTTGCCCTTCTACACTCTGGGTCGGCTGGCAATATTGTGTCTCAGGATTTGTCAAGACCCTGAATGGCATCACAGTCAGCAATTCCCCAGTGACCAAAGTTACCACTCAAGAAACGGGGACTCGAGTCTGAGACTCGGAATCGAGTCACACTTAAGTCGCACAAACAAAAACTTGTGATTTGACTTTAGACTTGCCCTCAACAATTTGAGACTTGACTCGGACTTGGGTGTTGTGACTCGCGAGTCATAACTCGTAAACAATGTTCATTTCTTGGAATTATTTGTTTATATCTCGCACGCTTTCCAGCGACCCCTTGTTCGCCATAATCTGGAGTTATTAGCCGAAAACCGTTCAACTCCCCCCGGTGTCCCATTACTTATGTCCGAGGTGAACGGTTTTCGGGGGCTATTATGTTAAACGAGGGGTCGTTGGAAAGGTCTCACCGAGCCCTATCTAACTGTGAAGTTTCACATTTAGAGTGCGAGATATATTTTTCATATTTAACCTTTAGATAATTCGAGGCAAATCCTCCATATTGGTGAGGGGAGATCACAGCACGCAGTCCAGCCCCCTTCTAAGTAACAGCCAATTGTAATCACGGGGCGTGGCTAATTAGCATATCTTATAAACATTTAGAGCTCAACATTTAGAGCTCAAAAATCCCACATTCAGAGTCGGCCTTTATAAAAATGCAACATATAGATTTAGAGCACAACATTTCGTTTTTTTAACACATATAGCTCTAAATGAGTGAAAATTGTGCTAAATTATTAAAAATGACACCTCTAAATTTGTTAAGCTGTTTTTACAAATGGCACCCCATAGACTTGGACTTGGGACTAAAGACCTGAGACTTGACTTGACATTGACATGCTAAGATTTGACTTGGACTCGAGCGCAAAGACTCACATACATGACAAATCATATGTAGCCTGCCTGCCAACAAATTAAATCCTCTACCAATACCAAACAGACTGCGGTCCCACATAGCTGTGGACTTTGTCACAGGTCTGCCTGTATCACGAGGACATAATAACTGGTGGTGGTGGACCGGTCACTTCCTTCTGCCCTACAGGTAGCAGTCGTCTTTCGTGTCTATGGCATCCCAGAATTTATCCTGTCCAACCGGGGCACCCAGATTGTGGCTAGAGTGTGGAAAGCTTTCCACTCCAAACTGGGGGTCACAGTCACATTGTCACATTGAATTGCTTGCTTTCTTTTCTCATTAATAAATAAAGAATGATGCTTTGTTACACACTTCCATTAGTGTTTAGAATAATGTTTTTGCTGTTGCTGTAGCTTAAACAATCTCTAAGGCTTTTCTGAAAGTAAGCGTAGCTTCTCCCAACAACTGACTAACCTGTCGCAGAAATAATGTCTACTAATCTACTATAGCTCCATACTCTCAGTGTAACTTTCCTCTTTTCCTATTCACTAGTATTTTTTTGATAGTAAAAAGTAGTCAAATCTTACAACGTATTCAATCCAGTCACTAAGTGAACTGAATGTAGCCATCTTTCAAGTGCTAAGCAGAATGCAGCAACATTTTAACTTAGACATACAAACCAAACATGCAAACGATTTCTTTTAACCTAGGCAGATGTAATTATTGCATGGTTTGCATGGTTGCTATAAAACCTAAAAGTAAAACACGTGATTTACATGTGTCCCAGTAATACTGAGCTCCTCTTCACCAAAGGGAGTCCTTCACCAAGCCACGACCTTACCATTTCTGTGGGTAACTCGGTTATCATCCCTTCAAAGAAGGTAAGAGATCTAGGTGTTATGCTAGATGAAGATCTGTCCTTCTCGCTGCAGGTTGACCAGATCTCCAGAACATGCAGTTACCTCCTCTACAACATCAGAAGAATCCAACCTTTTCTCGCCACGAGAGCTACGCAGATACTCGTCCAGTCTCTGGTCAACTCCAAACTGGACTACTGCAACTCTCTTCCACAGAAGGTAACTAAACCACTTCAGCTGATTCAGAATACCGCTGTGAGGTTAGTCTTCAATGTTCATAAGTTCACACACACCACACATTTACTAAGGAACCTTCACTGGCTCCCTGTGGCTGTTCAAGTCCTTAACACTTGCTTTCAATGCCAAGAATGGACTTGCATACATATCAGCATTAATCAAACAACGTGCCACTTCTCATCCTCTCAGGGCATCAAGCATGGCTTGTCTTGAGCCTCCACTGCTCAGAAGAAGAGGAAGGCATGCGTCAAGACTCTTCTCAGTTTTGGCCCCCCAGTGGTGGAACGAACTCCCCCTTCCGATCAGATCTGCGGAGTCCCTCGCGGTCTTCAAGACCACCCTCTTCAAGGAGCACCTTGGTGACTAACCATGCCTCTCATTTCTGCTTCATTATTTCTAAAAAAAAACAAACCCTCTTATCCCCATCCCTTCCTTACTTTTGTTTGACAGGTGTTGTTTAGGTGTACCTAGTGTGCAGTAACTTGGCTGAATAGTGGACATTGATTTAAGTATAGCTTTGCAGGTTTAAGAAACAGCTCTGAATAAGAGCTTCAGCGAAATGCCATAAATGTAAATGTAAATGTAAATGTAAATTGACTGTGCTGAACCCAAATCTGCAATCAAAATTTTCCTTGCACATTTCCTGGTTGAATTCAGTGCTGTAAGAGTTTAGGCCTGTCGATGAGTTGATGTCAGCTCAGTTTAAGACAAGATGGATCACAGGCTTATCTATTTTATAGGGTTTTCTTGGATATAGGGTAAATTTCTAAACAAAACACAAAGCACAACTGTGTCAAAAATCGTGACAATTTTTTTATGTTTGTGTGATCATGACCAAGAAAAGGATGATTGCAAATATGTACTATTTTGGATGTAAAATTGGAGAGCAGGAAAAAAGCCTCATATCTGCTGTATTGTTTGTTACTCTGGCCTCACTCAGTTCAGTGGCAAAAGGAAAGCTGTGCCCTTTATCCTTTACTGCTGTTTCTGTATAACTGAAAATGGATTTTCGATGAAGAATAAGTCAAAACTCATCTTTTCTGACTTTGGATAGATGCGCTGCACTCTGCGTCTCCCACCCAGAAGATGCTCCCAGCACTTTAAAGTAATTTGAAGGGCAACATTTTCATTGTTAATTATCTAGCAGGTAGACATAGAGTGACAAACAGGTCACATTGGCATTTGAATTCACATTTACGGTATTTAGCAGACACTCTTATCCAGGGCAACGTGCCATAGTCCTCAAGTAGTCCCCATCTGTTCTTCAAACCGGTAACGCTATACTTAAATCAACATCCACTATTCAACAAAGTTACCGCCACTTACACACCTAAACAGATTGAGAACAATTTATAACTTGCTTATTTATAAACTTTTTTTTTTAATTAAAAAAATGATGTTTGGTTCTGTGTAAGAGGGAATAACAATACAGCTGATTTTGATAATGGAAAATATTTGACTCTCAAACTACAGACTGAGAAACCTACGTAAGTTCCACAGAAATCAGACAGTACATCAGCACTGTATGAACAAAAACAAGAAAGCAAAATGCAAATTACAGGCTTATCAAACTGATCAGCTTTTCCAGCTTTAATTCTGCATGATGCTCCACAGCAATAGAGTAGGTCTTAATGGGAAACAGTCCGTGCTTCTAAAAATGAAAGAACACTAAATAATGGAAAAATGAAATAATGCAAAAATACCTGTACTTTAAATGAAACCAGTCCAGTGTCAAGTGACTCCTGAAGTTTACTGAGTTATGATATTAATATGAGTAACTAAGTGACTGCTACTTCAGGATGTGTTCCACAAACTAGAGTAAAGTGTCGGTCTCCACTAATTACTGGCTAAACCTTTTTTAAGTCAGTTTGCATGACATTAATTTAATAATTACTTATACATTTTGATATTCGTGACATATGAGTCTCTTAATAGCATTAATGCAATAAACTTTAGATACGTGGTCAATCATACATTAATGTGATTACAGTTATAAACCTTGTTAATCCTGCTCCAAAATGTGTGTAATAATGAGATCTAAACAAAGTGGGGGTTTTTTCTACTTAAGTGAAATCACACCTAATTACACCTATTACACCTAATTAATGCTGTTTTAGTGAAGAAACCTCCAGGTGTGTACTAATACAGATCATAATGAATAAAACATAATGCATAAGTATAAGCAGTGTCTAATTTGGGCTTAAATGAACAAATAACAAGGCCTAAATAAACCCCATAATGTTTTACTTAAAATAAAGATACCATATAAGGCTCATCATCACACACTGTATATACATAA